>CAXIVR010000001.1:220799873-220824873 GCA_964035755.1 Teleogryllus oceanicus | reverse complement strand
CGTACGTAATGTTCCATCATTCCAGTAAGGTATTTCCACTCTCTGAGATCGTTGTTTAAGGTACGAACATAACCAATCTAGAGCAATTCCATATAAAGGTAATTTGGAAAGTAAAATGTCATGATCAATGACGTCAAAAGCTTTTAGAGATCTAAAAATAATCTAATATGTGCCTCGTTTGATCCAATGATGAGGCGACATCTTTAAGAAAAGAAAATATGGCTCTTTCCGTTGATTTTGATTTTTTAAATCCATGTTGGCAATTTGAAAGCGCGTCGTGTTTACTGAGAAAGGTTTCCATTCGTACGTAAAAAAGTCTCTCTAATATTTTTGAAAAAACTGATAGAAGAGAAATGGGCCGATAATTTTGAATTTCATTTTTGTTGCCTTTTTGAAGAGCGGCTTAATTTTAGCTGTTTTGAAAATATCTGGAAACGTTCCTGTGCATAAGGATGTATTAAATATGTGAGTTAACGGATGGATAATGGCATACGCACAGGTCTTTAACAAAGAATCCGGGAATTCATCTAAACTGGATGAATATTTATTTTTTATTACCGATTATTTTGAGAATTTCATAGGAATAAGTTTCGGAAACGAACATCGTGTCTAAAAATTTGGGTGAACTGTCTGTTATTGAATTTTGTGGCTGAAGACCCTTAGTGAGATCGGCAGCAATTCTCGAAAAGTATTGGTGAAAGAGACTAGCCACTGTTGCCGGATCATTCACGTTTATATCGTTATATTTTAAAACAACATTCTCTACAAGTTTCTAGTTGATTTGGTCGTATTTTTTATTATATTCCACATTGCTTTTGTTTTGTTAATTGAGTTCAAAATATCCTGATCGTGTTTCATGATTTTAGCCTGCCTTATGACTTTTCTTAACAATGATTTGTATTTTTTAAAGTAGATAGGAAATCTTTTTTTAAATAAATTTTTAGAATTGCTTTTCCGTGAAATATTTAATTTTCTTTTTGAAGAGGAAAGCAAGTGTTAAAATGTAATGAAAGAATTGAAAAAAAAGAATTATATTTGTCGTTTGTATCAACAGTATTATAAACCGCTTCCCATGACTCTTGCATCAAGTAATCAATGAATAATTTTATTTTATTTTTCGTAAAAAAATTTAGTCAGACATGTATTATTTATTGGGTCAGTGATCGCATTTCTTATAATGGTAAGAATTTGTGCATCGTGGTCATTGTATCCTAAATCTTTTGATTCAACTTCATATCGAGTAGTAGTTTTGTTAATTATAATTTGATCAATTGCCTTCATCGAATTTTGTGTGATCCGTGTAGGTACATTAAGTGTAATGTCTAAATTAAAGGAATTAATTAAATTGAGAAACTTTTCTTTCTCGCAAGATTCAAGATTCATATTTGATATCAAGCTATCAATTAAAACGTTTGTATTATTCAAAAGTATTTTATGAAGGGGAATAAAACTGAAATTGGTCACATATTTCTCACATATTTCTGGATTAACCTCTGCCTTAATAATAACAAAAAAGACATAGAACAACAACAATGACCCATTGAGTCCAGTGCTTTTATTGTGACTTCCTGATACTAGTTTCAGTTATTAGTTTTTCTTCTCTCCTGCAAAATTTGTTTTTTGGGACTACAATGAAAAAGAAAAAGTTATTAAAGCACAGTTAACCCATGTTTTAAAATAAAAGCATTATTTGAAATTTCCTTAGTATCCAATGTCATAAAAACAGTTTTAAACATAAATTTGTTGATATTATTAGACTGAAACTTTTTAGTGACAATTATAGCAGTTTTCAATATTAACTTGTTGCAGTTATAATTTCTTGAGGTTATTATAAGGCAGTTGTTTCGTATTTTTTGTATCACTCTTAACATACATACCTAAGATTCACTGACACTAATATAAATCAACTTTCAGGAGGAAAGGAAACAGTTTAGAAAATTGTGCTCTAAGAAGGGACATAATTCAGTTAGCATGCAGCTTCACACATTTCTGTATTTTTAGAAATGAGCTATTAATAATCTTCTAACCAATAAATTAAAAAACGAAAAATAATTTGAATAAAGTAACCCAAAAACAGTTTTTACATCAGGTACATGAGGACAAGACTTGTTATTATTTAATTATTCTAATTGACAATATTTCTTAAATTTATGAATAACAAAATTCAGTCTCAAAAGAGATTTAAATTACTAACGAAAATTCAAAGAGTTGTAATTCACATTTAGAAGTTTCTATGCATTTCTCTTACCAAAGTTCCCAGAAATCGTACCATACCTATTTCAATTGGATCTGGACAAGGGAAAATAAAAGTATTTTACATAATACAATATTTTATATAATACAATAAATATAATGTGCCTTTGTTTTTACACATGAAATATATTAAGCGTAATTATTTCAAATGTTTTAAATATATCTACAATAGTGCACATTAGAAATATTCAGATTGGTGGCCTGTTTACAAGAGAGTCTATAAAGCCGTGTCTGTCTTTAACTGAGAAGAATTTACAATATATTTTCTGAATCTCTGTAAAAATAAAAATAATTCATTGTATTTAGCACCCCATGAGGATTTCACAATGCAAAATTTACATAAGCTTTTGCATGGCATGTATAACATGGGAACGTATCTTTGAGACTACTACATATTACATCATGTAGTTTACAGCACATGTATTACATAGCACTCACAATTTATTATTTTCTTAGTACGTTATCTCAAGTATAGAATATGCAAGAAACTGTATATTTTAAAATTCCAATTATAATACAATAGTGTCTACGATATATATTATTAATATGTAAAACTAATTTTATATTAAATAGGTTTTTTGTACATATTGTACCTAGCATATAACCATCTAGTCACTGACCAAGAGGTACTATCAAGGGAATATAAAAATATAAGACATCTTTTAGCAAGTATCAAGATATATAGAAGAAATATCTGGGTGAATCTTGACAAATGGCTACTGTATCTATTTCCAGATAAACCTTCTGCAGGTTCTCTACTCAAGTTGACCCCCATGGACCAAATAAGACACACCACCTCATCGACATAAATTACCCCTCACTTTATAGTATTTGCCTCAAAATGACTGCCCTTTGCTACATGATTAACACATCTGCCCTTGCAAAATACTACAAATATATGTTCATGAAAAACAAAATTTGGAATTGGATTTGTGGAAAGGCTCAACAAAGAGTTATGAAAAAGCAGATATTAACAATTTCTCTTTGTAAGTCCCACATCATTTTAAGATGCCAAAATGTTGATATCTTTGATATTTGTGCCACTTACATACTTGGAATGATTTTGATTACACATAATAGTAACAAATGCGGTTCTAATATGTATTCTTCAATCTTTTCTCTCTTATTTTGAATCTACTTAATTTTTTTAAACATTATTCTTAGTAAAAAAAGTTATTTAAAAAACTACAGCAAACATTTTTTAAATGTCATTACTGCAAGTCATTCTTCCTTTTAAATGATTAGAAGAGAACCATTACAAATCATTAAAAATAAAACATCTCAGTCATTTACCATTGATAGATTTTGTTCTGATGAATATAACAAATAATTGAATTTTCACTGATTCAAACAACAAAAGATGATTTTTTTTTGTTTGTATTTGTTTGTTTTTTTTGTTATTAATTTATACATTTGTGAATAAGCTCAATGTACAAAATTGAAAAAAAATATTTTCCCCATAATTCTTTCAAAGAGAAAAGAGTAGAAAGAGAAAGAAATGAGCAGTTTTGAATTGGAATATATGATATTGTAAAACACTTATGATGGTTCAATAATTGATTTCAAGTCAGCTATTCTTTTTTTAAATTATCTAAGGACAACAGTACTTCCATAGATTGCAAACTAATTTCATCACTCATATTCTTGTAACCACTTCAAACAAAATATTTGACCATAGCATCTTGAATTTATTCTTTTACACTTTGTCTTTATTTGAGCCATCATGACAAGTTTTGAAGAAATCAAGAGAAAATAAGGAATCGTTACTGTAATGTTTTCTATAGCGATTCGCTATTTATACCCAAATTAAGTTTTTTATGCAACTCTCTTTGAGCCTATCAGCTCTTAGTTAGTACCTTAGAATTTAAACTAAAATATTTATTGAGAAATGAAATCTTATTGGATCTAGAACATTTTTCCAAGAGTATTTCAGATTACTCACAACCGAACTGACACTCTATTATCTAAAATCACAGATATATGTCACTTAAAATGAACTAAGAATAAAATGAATGAGAAGAAACAAACATTATGCACCCCTCTGCTCCAACACAAAGAGGGCAAGCATGTTTGTATGACTAAATGTGCAAAAATATTGGAATAATACACATTGTTTTATCATTGAGAATTCTCACCAAACACTACTTTTTCCTTAAGATTTTTTCTTTTCCATAAAGAGATTAACTATTTCATAATAAGTATTATATTTTTTTATTATTACTTCTTGAAATCATTTTTACTCTATCACTTTTTATTTTGACACTTACACGTACATGGAGATCTCAATGAGAACCTGATATCAACCACTGCTTATTGAGTACAAATACTATATATTAAGCTACACAATACAAACTTTTTATTTTGATGGTTTAATAAGAAAATAAATAAATAATTTTAACCATTCCCTTCTTTGGTAGTCATCACCAAGGAAGAAATGAAAGGTTTCAAAGTTTTGTGTCTTAAAAGTGTTACGTGTATATGAATTTATAATGAATATGGATGTAGAGACTTATTTAGTAACATAATTATTTCATTAAATCATGAGGGTTTGTGTAATATATGAGACATTCCAATATATTTATCATTTCATAAATGCTATGTGATAAGTTGTCTTATCTAAGTTTGGGTACACTTCAGATTTTTGAGAATATTAATTAAAATTTTTTCTCTCCACAGCAGACAGGAGACAAAATTTGGGGAAAATGGATACATCCTAAATAAAACACTAATATGTACCTTCACAAACATTTATTAACTACAAATCAACATTTAAAATGCAAATAAAACTCAGAAAATATACTTGATAATTCTATAGAACACAGTAAATACTGTGCATATCACAAATATTACAAAGTAAAAATAGGAATCTGGAGAGGTTTCTTGACCAAAACCCCTTATTCTTTTCATAAAAATATGTTCATATAGCAAGCAAAGGCATTCTTAATTATTGATGCAGCCTTTAAGTGACATTAAAGATGAGAGTCAGTCTGATTAATGCAATTTAAAAATGCAAGCTTAGGCACAAATCAAATAATTAAGATGCACTCTTGCAAAAAAACAAAAAAAACTTTAAGAACTTTGAATAGCAGACAAGGAAAAAACACGGTCAGTCATTGATGCAGGGTGCTACTTGACATGAAAATAATAGTAAATACAGTCTTAATGCTGTCAATATAAGTTTGGATTTTGCTGTACTGAATCTATTGATACACATTTGATGTATTATATATAAATAGAAAAAATGTTTCATATCATGGACATCTTTAGATAAACCACGTAAGTTTACATGTTTAGAATATTTAAATAGTATATCAGAGGACAGTATCTGTTGTTATTTTGTTGTTGTTTTTTCCCTTCTCATGATCAAATTATTTTATGTCAGGACCACACTACTATTAAGTATAAACACAAAGGAAAAATAATAAAACTATGACTGTAAAAATATTGAAAAGTTGAGTAATAAGAAACGGGTTTCTAAAATGAGATTCAGTCACCAAATGACCTACTATCTGACCAAAAAGAAAAAATGTGCATGCCAAGGGCTGCATGCAGAGAATTGCTAATAATTTTATGCTTTTGTCAATATTTTTTATACTAATGCATGCTTTGCATATGCACTATTGAAAACTGTAAAAAGATTTTTATAATTTTGAAGAAAAGAATAGTGTTGAAATTATTTTCAAAAGTTAATAACAGACAACTCAATCACATCAGCATTAATGAAATTTACTGAAATAGAAGTGTCTCATACATCAGAACATGACTTTTTAATGAGGACACTTGAAATTAGATTGTGTCTCAGTAAAGCAGAAGCTTAAATATGAATTTGATAGGAGCATTTATACTGTAAAAAAGTCTATTCAAAAGTAGCATGCTAAAAGTTGAAAAGATTGAGACAATTTTTTTCAAGTAGCTCAGGGCAAAGGCATGTATGATATTTCTGCTTCCCCACATTATATTTTGTTTGATATTGTTTTCCCCTCACCACCCATTTGGCCATCAACAACGAAAATATTTTGCTGTGTCATGGCTTAGTGAGGCACTACGCCAACACTATTGAGTCATTGTGACACTACAAGAATTGTTTAATGTGATGATAGATGAAGTCAAATTCAAAAGAAAAATATAGATCAGGACTCAGCCTCTTCCTTGTGGCTAGGCCCAAAGGCACATAGTACCTCACTGGCCTACTTTCTAATAAGCTTCTCAAGCTTCAATCAGGAAAACAGAGCTTACTTCAATGAAGCTCAATACCAGCGAGTCAGTACAATTCATTTTGATGAAAAGAAATTGTAGTTTCATATTTTTGACTCATATTAAACAGCCCAGTGCTGTTAAAAATGTTCAATATTTATGGGCACACATGATTTGACAATTGGTATTTATTTTTTCATATAGTCTCAGTAATTACAAAATATATCTTCTGTATTTATTAGTGGAAAACTCAACTTCCTCTTCAGCAAATGGCAGCTCAGTCAGAACATTTAGTTTTATTGAGATATAATTGATTGTATACAAAATATTACTATTCATATTAGTTATCCAAAACAATAAATTTTAAAAGAAATGGGTTAAAAAGAAGAAGAAGAAGAAGAAGAAAAAAGAATCTTAAATGAATTCTATTTTGAATTCTCTCTCAAATTGCTTTTATGTTTTTTTTTTTTTTTTTTTTTTTTTTTTGCCTTTATTTTTTTTTTTTTTTTTTACAACATAGCAAATAGAATTTATAACTTTTATGATTTTATTTATGGCAAAGCTACTATAACATTTTCCTGAAATTATAATCTTATACATCTAGTGATAATGGGTATTATTGTAATAAAAAGGACCTTTTTGTATTAAACTATTTCGTAATTTAGTTTTTAATCACTTCTTGGATAAAAGATCAAGATACAATACTCAGAAATATTTCTTTGAGATGCATAAATGTGGTATTTGTTTCCTTAATTACATGTCATTAAGGAAATAAATGTCATATTTGTCACTAATGTATGTTTTAAAATTAATTTTTACTTCAAATTTTCAAGACAGCTGCATGTCTTAACATTCTAAATAATTTTCCTTTCCTTCTTTTGATCCCTACTTTTATAAGGAAGGAAGATATTCCCAGAGATGTGTGAACATAAGAAAAGTGGGGCTCAAAAAAAGAGAGAGAAAATTATTAGGAATATTAAAAGCATGTACATTGACTGTTGTCAGGTGAAACCCTGAGATTAAGCCTGAATCTCTCAATGAGAGTTAACAAATAATAATTTTTTACCTATCATTAAATCTTGTCTTTGAAGGGAATGAAACATTTCCAATTATTGTAAGAAATTTTATTACATAAATAGAGAAAGAGGAAATGTAAAATTTAAAAAGATAAAATAATAATCTATTATTCAAGATCCAAGTTTCTATCAGAATTTCAAGTAAAACTAAAAGGAGTGATAAGTGTAAGTAACACTTCGTACTTACAGCTTTCAATAGATCAAAATATGAAGATAATGGATTCATGGGAAAGAATATGTAATTCGTAATGATTACTTTTGGCATGTATCAAGCCAAAATTTTTTGTTTACAAAAATAATGTCTGTCTTCTTTAAGATTTACACATTTCTCTGTAGAAAAAGATCAATTTTAAGAGACCGTATTTTACATTGTGCAAAAAATGTTTTCTAAAGAGGGATAAATCCAAAAAACTTTGCAGAAGTTTTGGAAAATAGAGCTTTGGCAAGTGTAAAAAATGAAACAAACTGAAAAATAAAAGAATATATGTCTGACAGTTGTAGAGATTCTTCACGAGCAATTATTCAATTCATCTTGAAGAAAATTAAAATTAAATTTCTTAATGTTAAAATAAATTCTGGAAGTCTCAGTTCAACGTGTCTACAAAAGACTAATAATAAATCAACAATTTTATAATAAAAAATCATCAGAATATTTATAGGTAGGACATATATTATCTTTTACTTCCTAACAATATTACTTTTATTCTTTATGCCTAAAAGTTTTAGATATCTATTCTTATTGTAAATTGACATAGAAAATGAAGATCAACCTCTCCATTTCTATAATTCTTTTCTTTCAGTTCAGTGTCTGTGCTGCTAAATGCTGTTGCAGAAGTAAGGCAAGAGACTGTTTATTTTTGTGCCTAACAAAATACAAAAAATATTTATAATTATTATAGTGAAAAAGAAAATGTGTGAAAAATTTACATAGTACAAAAGAATATAAATTTTCTAATATTCTAGTATATCCTTAAGATGGAATAATTTTCCATGTGTATAGGCAAACTGGAAATATGTCATAATCTTTTTGAATGAATCTTTTAGAAGGCCAAGTGAACTATGGACCATCAAATCAAACCAATAATCTAGAATATACCAAATGTACATGTACACTTACATCTACATATTACAACAGAATGTAATATTTTTATACATCCTACTACATGTATTTGGCTTGTACATGAATGGCACATTCAACTAAATAGTATATTTGTGGTACTGTCACCTTGAAAGGAAGCCTAGCTGCAGACAGGAGAACTTTCTCATGACACATTTATAAACCATTTCACATGTAATTTTATCCTTGGTGTTGATAAGTATATGTGTACATCATCTGCCACAGACATAACATCAAACATATGACATCGAACATTATGACAAAAGAAAACATTTCCAATATTTGAATTTTGCATGAGATTGAAATCTCTTTTTCTAGAATAATCTCTTTTTCTTAAATAAAAACAAAGACCACATATCAGTTACATTATACTTGGCACACTTCATCAGCAATAACTGTACACTTAGAAAAACGAAAAGTTGATTAACTGAAGCATTTCAACATGTATATCAGAAAAGCTTTTGTTTGTTTCTTCAAATATTAAATGCACAATACTGCACAATGTTTTGAAGATTTTATTTATTCTGAGAATACTAGTTCCACCAATAATTAAAACTGTAATCATTGTTGAAAGGCTTGATTAAATTCCAGAGTTGCACTCATTGCGAATTCAAGTTTCATGATCTAATATCCTGAACTATGAAAGATTTTACAGAAGTTTCACAAAATCTGATTTAAAAATTCTACATATTTTCACCGAGTGTTTTGTTTTGAAGTTGTTTTGCATTAACTTATTGTAGGAAGATTCTTATGTTCACTCTTGAATGGCCTAATGATGGATGTCAGTGGAATGGTAAAAAACAATGAGCAACCACCTAAAATTTTATTTTTAAAACTACTTTTTGTTCCTGTTCTTCACAGCAATTGAAAAGGCATGTATAGTTCAATGATGCAATAATTCTACATTTTTCTGAAATTATATTCTTTACAAATATAATTTACATTGACCGTGATACATTTTTCAACTGGCCAAATGGTCAATATGGATAATATTAGCATTCCAAATTTTTTCAAAACCTTATGTTTCCTAGTACCTTGAAGAGACACCTGGAATTTACTCAAAGCCATATTGGAAACCATGTTTCCAATTTAAAATGATTGATTTCATATTTCAATTTGTATTTCAACATTTTACCAAAGGAAAATATGTAGGATGATCTTCATTTCAAGTAAATGGCTTGAATATAGACATATTTTAACACTGAGTACAATATATCATTTAATGACTGAAATATGTTAAAACACAGTACACCCAAACAACATTGATCTTTAGAATGAGCAAGGTATGGCAATTATTTGAGGGTAAAGAATGACTGTTCTCCTAATATCAAATCTCCACAAATTCTCTCTTGATATCCAATGCTTTTAATTATAAAATGTAAAAGCACACCCAAAAAAATAATCAATCAAGATATTCTTAAAAACTCTGAAACAATTGTATCTTCCTCATAAAATGAACATCACCTTACATGAGTGCAAAAAAATTAATGATTCATTTAAATTAAATTGTAAACAGATAAATGTGAAGATTAGTAAAATTTTGTTTCTGAACAGTGATATAGGAAAATAATATAGAATTTGGGAGAGAGGCACTGACCTGAGGCTTCAGAGGATTTCTCCGCCCCACCTATACTAACCTACTTTGAATTTCCAGTTTGATGACTATATATTTTTCAGGCAGATGCAGTTTCATAAGGGAGATCAAGAGGATTAGACTGCATCAGCTGAATAAAATGTCATGACATAATACATAACATTGTGTTTAAATATATAGTCACTGGAAAGACTTCTTATTTATGTTCCACTCAACAAGAGTTATGTGTACACGGGAGCATCGAGAATGAAACCCGCTATTCTAAACCTATTCTACTTGTTCCCACGTCCTACTCGATGTGACTCCGACCCAGTGCACACCCATAGGGGCATAGATCAATCCAGGTTGGAGAAGATGAGCCTTACAATCAACACTCTCACCGGACTATCTGCCTAAGGATCACAGTCAACAGGTGACAAGTGGTTTACATACAAACGCCACGTTAAAAGCAGGCTATTATAGACATCCAAGACAAAATAGATCTGCATATACGAGTGTCCCAGAGGGAGCGCTGCTGCGCCAGTCGCCGCTGCGGCGCCCGACGCCGTGTTCCAACCCGATACAAAATCCTGTCGGCAGGCGACCGCCGGGCGGCGACGGCGGAGAGGGCTTGGAGGGTGTCGTGGCAGGTGGGCAGACGGCACGGGGAGCGCGGGAGGGAGAGAAGGGGGTGGGTGGGGATGGGGCCGAGGGCAGGAGGCAGGGGAGCGGAGGGTGCCGCGACCGAGAGCGGGTGCCGCGCCGAGGCGGGCCCGAGGGGCGGCGCGCTCGCGCGAGATGCCGATGTGAAGCGAGGCGTCAGCGGGGGTTCACAGCCACTTGTTGCGAACCACGCTGCTGAGTCGCCTCCCCCACATGAGGTGATATCATACGAGCGTGCCCTGCAGATGCTGCGGGTCCGGCATGCCGCTTTGCAGCAGGCCCGGCGCGGGCGACAGCCCCCCGCAGGCGCCGTCGCCGCAGCCGGACAACGCGGCCATGTCCAGCGCGCCCCGGCGCCCGCGCCCGCGCCCGCCCCGCAGGGAGCCCTCCTCAGGCGGCGTCACCTCCAGGCCGATGCTCCCATTGAGCGCGATTTTGATGGGGTTGCTGTGGTTGGACGGGTGGGACACCCCCGCCAGCGACACGCCCAGGTCCTCGAGGCTGCTCTTGCGGCGGCCGCCGCCCATGCCCGTGAGGCCCTGGCGCAGCAGTTGGAGCGCCGCAGCAGGATGTCGTCGACGACGCGCAGCGAATTGGAGCGCGCGCGGCAGTAGCCGGGGCCGCCGCCCACCACCGTAGGGCTGTCGGGCAGCGACAGCGAGTTCGCCTTGGTGGTGACGAGCGGCGGAGGCCGCGGCGCCGTGTAGCCCGACAGCCCCAGGCCCGAGCCGCGCCGGCTGCCCGCCGCCGACCCCGAGCTCATCTGCTGCAGCAGCTGCGCCGAGCAGAACGAGATGTTGGACTTGCGCCGGCTGTTGTGCCGCTCGAACGTCTTCTGCGCCGAGAACGGGCTGGGCCGCACCAGGTAGCTGCGATAACACAGGCGCGTCAGCACACAGCAACGCCACAGCCCCGCCCTGCAACTCATTCTCCAAATTCCCATCTCCTGAGCTGCCCGCTTCTGAGCGCTGGAAGCCGTCGGGGACATCTGCTAGTGCGAGAACGAGCTGTAGTTTCCCAGTATTCAAACCACGCGACCCCACTATGCACAGCTCTAACTACACGAGGAATGAGTCAGGCGCTATCACTTATAGATCGTTCTAAAACTATCGCTTATGTAAGAGAGATAGGGAAAATAAATAAATTGTTCAAAACATTTTGAACACAGCTTTGCCGCATTCCAAATCCACTACTCATTTACAGACCTAAACGAAAACTAAATGTGGATTACTCCAAGAAATGGAGTGATAAATTCTAAATCCAATGCTTAAATACTTTAAACAGGAATAAACGCTAGAGTGGTCGTTTTCGATCTCGCGGAAGTGAGGAATACTCTCACCCTATGAGTGTGGCGTGAAAAGTCAAGGAAAACCATCACCTATCCATTAATCGTTTTTTAATTAAGTTAATTATTACCTATTTAACTAAATCATCTTTCATCATAATTGCCCGATAAAACCAAGGCCTACCAGTCATCATCACATCAGGGTAATGGCGCTAGAAGAATTGAGATATTGGTCCTTCACTTACATAATATCTCCCTCTTCTAATTTCAGGTCGCAACTGGGATTGATGATAACATACGAAAGACTGTTGCGTTTCTCGCTCACATCATCGTAGTCAGCGCTGGGAAGGTTGAGGCTCTCCATGCGAGAGCGCACCAAGTTAGCAATCTCCGCCCGCTCAATCATTTGCGTGTGGTTGTCCCGCGCCTCGTCCACCATGTTGATAGAATACTAAACAAAAATAGCGCTTATTTGCATGATGCTTTAGGAAGGGCTCTGATGTAATTTGCGATCGCATATCCATCACCAAACCGACTTCGCCAAGCATGAAGCTAAAAACTACCCAGAACCACAAACTGCTCTTAACAGTCAACGTGCGAGTTACAGTGTAGACATGCATATGTTTATTATTTTATAGTATATTCTACAGATTTGAAGCAAAACTTAGATTTTAAAAAAGCTGAAAATATCAAGATACTGTCTTGTAATTGCTACAAATACTTTGAAAATATAAAGTAAGTTTGTAACCATCTACATAGTTTTGAAAGCTTGCAATGAGTCATACAACTAATTATGTAAAATTATCATATTAAAAAAGTTTTCATTTCCTTTTAAATTACCCATACTTTTCAAAAATGCACATGAATTTCCCTATTCCAAAACATATCAAATTTTTGTTGTTGAATAAATATTTGAAAATAATACTCTATAGGAAAAACAATTCCTGAATTCATGTACTCAAACTCCCACACACTTAACACCTAATGGCTAAATCGTTGACAACAAGATGTTATTTTTTGATTAACTGCATCAGTTCATGGATCTTCAAGTTATATAATAAATTTGCACTATCTTGTGTAATGAAATATAAGGAAATAAATCCAACACAATTATTAATAAAATATATTGACATTTTTGAATTGATAAGCTTTAACATCTTATTTATCAAAAGTAAATCTGTATACCTAATTCTAAATCTCATACCAGTCACCAAACTTTTTCTTGCAATTCAGTTACTGATAAACAATGTCTAAGACATATTAAAATGTTCACAAAAAGTGCAACACTCTAGGACAGTGTCATCCACTATATTCCTCATATATATATATGCATCTGCATGTATCATTTAAGGACGAATTTGTCTTCTGTTGTCTTAAAGGATTCTTACACAAAGTATTTATCAATAAAATTGAAAATAAAAACAAAACAAATTTTCTACAACAGTAATACAGATACATACTGTGAAAAAATTATCATGTAGATGCACATAAATTAAAGTGACTAGTGAACTTTTAATACAAATATATTAATATATTTATAAATGAATGTATGCACACACATGTATACATGTATGTACATGCATACAAACATACATACAATCTACTCCATATGAAAGGTATGTGGGAAAAATAGGGTTATCAACACAGCACAAAAACACTGTCACTGCCAACTTGTTCATAAAGCCTGTGAGAATCATTGGAAATAATGTCCAATGAAAGAAAGCATAATGTGTCCAGATTGTAACATACCCACACTTAACAAGTTCACTTTAAGACAGGAGAATGACCTGAATGTAAAATGAATGAAAAGGAAATGTCACATTGTATATATGGCACTCATGGAAATTGAGGAACCATTTGGTTGATCAAGGTTTTCTTGTTTTGTTTTCATCATATTAAATCCTTTTAATATTCAATATGCTAAGGAAAGATGATTTGACACAAAAAAGCCTGTAAAAGTACTTCATAAGGAATTACCCTCTAACAAACATCCTCTATCAAACAGATTAAGACTAAAAATATAATGTTTTTTTTTTAGATTTAGTATTCTATGTAGAAATCAGCAGGCACATGTAATCTGCAAAACATGTTAAACTAAAACATGTATTACCATCATGCGTAACTCGAAAACAGTACATCCTCAAGTCTCGAAACCCAGTTATGTTTCTTAAGCTGTAATAAACAAAATGAGTCACTACAGATATTGAAATTATGATAATCCTCAAAAATTAGTAAAATTAAATTGGCTATCTGATAGTCTGTTTAAGTGCACTGGTTTCAGTCTTATAGTTTATTTGCGGCTTTCTCATAGGAATATTTGCTGCTTTGCAAGTCCTGAAGTATTTTTGTGTACTAGAAGGATGTTACAATCTACCCTACCATCATCAAATCAGGATACTTTTATATTACTAAAATAAAATACTTTTATCACATTATACAGAAAAAATACTGAACTCAGAAATAAGATTTTAATACTTTGTTTTGAGACAATTAATTTCTTTAAAAAGACAAAAAGGCCTTAAGAAGCAGTGTTATCTCCTTTTCTTTTCATGAAAGTTTTTTTTTAATGTACATTTTATTTTTGTAATTATACAAAATATTGCAAAAAATTCATATTTATGTTGTTATGTCATTACATATGGCTAAACAGCACAAATATATTAATTTATATCCACATACTATTGTGAAAACAATTGCAGTTAATATTTAAAAATTATAGTATCTCAATACATTAAAAATGACATTCCCTATTTTTTGCCACATACCCTTCATATACAAGTGAAAAAATTCCTACACTTTGATACACTCTCTTGTGTACATAAATTATTTTAATAGGTTTTAACGTGATAAAAGATAATCATGCAAGTCTAAAATTAAGGAAGAACAATTACCATTAATTGAAACTTTGGCTCTGTTTAGGAAGTTTTTAATAATTTTTTGAGAAAATGATTTAGAGCATTAATTCATATTAATTAATTCACACATACCATGAAGTAACAGAGAAGAAACATGCTGAATACACAAAAGAGAGAAATTGAAAGCGCATTGAGTGAAGTAAATGTAAAACAAATATTTGCTAGTAAAAACAATTTGGATTTTATTTCAATTTCATTTTTAACGCAGTTGAAATTAAGTTCTACTTCATGCACATGCAAATGATGGAATACTGGAGGAGAGCAAAAACATTTCTCAAGTTGATATTCTTTTGACTCTTATGAGAAATGAAATTAGTTTAACCTTTATATGTATGCTCTACATCTAGAATTTGGAATGAAATAGAATAAAAAATACCTTGTATTAACATATTTGTTTGCATGATAAAAACATGCACAAAATGTTTTTACCTGGCTTACAACACTGATGACTCATATTACAGACCAATCCAATAAGTTCTAGAGAAGATAATTTTAAATATAAATTGTATAACTATTCCATTCATCCCGAAAAGAAATAAGCACGTAAACTGAACTATAATCAAGTTTTGTCTTCTTAAGTAATATTTAAATTGTATAAAGCTCCTGCAGTCTCATCACTTTTCATTCATTATAGTATTTACTCATATTTAATGAGGGTAGGTAGACCCTCAAGTAAACAAGGCAATTTCCCTCTTTTCTTCCCCCCCAATTTTTGTCTTGCATATAAACCATTCATTTTTCCCCCAGGATTTAGGATTTTACAACTTGTTAAAAATACAAATTGAAGTTCTTAAATTATTCACAGAATTTCATTGAAATTCAGCAATTGCTTATAACAGATTGTGTAATTGTAAACATAATAATTTAATGTTGGTGAACCATAAAAGACCTCTTGAAAGTATTATCAAAACTGAGACATCCTCAATAATTATGTAAAAACTGCTTTCAATTCAAATTTTTAATTGGAGAAAATACAGAACATTCCAATTTTTTTTCCTGACATCATAAAAACATTCCAAATTAACTAGTCTCTGCAATATTCTCCCAATTCTACTGTACAAATAAATGTAATGATTTCAAGAAAAATCACTGATTGTCTGATACAAAACATTTGCAACAAAAAATTTCAGTTCTCTGAAGCAAAAGTCAGATAGTACCTTTGTGATTTTTATATATTTCCTATTACGCATATGTACTCTGTACACAAAAAGTATTGTAATATTGCATTAAAAAGTGTTCTTTCAGTAGATAATTATGTGGGTCTCAGACACCAAAAAAGTTGTTATTTTCCTTCTATTTTACAAGCAGATATATCACTATCTCTTACATGGAGGATGGCCAAAATTCAAGTTTTGTGGTTCCTTAATACTGACATTTTTTTTGTTCTCAAAACATCTAATTGTTTGTCCATCTGTCCATTGGTCTGTGAACTACACTAACATCTCAACTGTAAATGGGATTTTCACCAAAATGGATACTCCTGAATCGATTTAGATGATGTTGCAGTCCCTTCAATTTGAAAAGGATCTTTTAATTTTGAAGGGGTACTTAGTATGATGCCCCTACGACATTCCTGAAATATTCTCAAAATGGTTTCAATTTTTTTATGTTTTGCGCTAAATGAGCAATGTATGCTGATAAAAATAGTGCAGGTCTGATTTTCAGTAACATCTCTAAATTTTCGAAAACTGTAAAAGTTCCATTTCTTCATCTCCCTCCACCAACTACATTTCAAGATTTTCATTTTCTTTTCTTAATGAAATCTGTTATTCAAAATAAGGTTTTTTAATGTCATGAACAATTTTTATTAATTTTATCAGGTTTTATGTAATTTGAGTGATAGTTTCCCAAAAATGGTTTCAAATTTTCTCTTTCATTTCTTTTGTTCTAATAGAGCAAAGTTCACATAATAGTACAGTGTAGGTTCTATTTTCATTAAAATCTCTACAATTTTAGTATTACAAATGTTCTGAATTTTTTTCGCTACCTTTCTACAATTACATTATTGAAGGCAGAGTTTCTTTCTTAATGCAATCTATTCCTGGATACTAGCTCTTTAAATCATTTCATATACACTTTTTAAAAAGAGAACCACCTAAATTGTATTTAATTGGTGTGTGATATTTTGAGTTATTGCATGACAATGAGTCAGAATTTCTGCAATATTAAGAATTCCTTATTGCAACATTCATCTTGAATCGAGGGCTTGTGAAACATGCATAGACATTGCATTTTGACTTCTTACCCCTTGCATTTGGGTACAAATCCCAGCCTAGATAATTTTTTTTAAAACCTTTTTTGTAAGCACAATATCTTGAATTTAATGGCATAAAGCTGATTTCATTTCATAAACTTATGAATTTTCTGAAAATAAAAGATACATATTTTTCTCGAACTTCTTGTGCTTCACTTGGTTAGAAGTTTTTTAAGTAATTGCTGAAGTGTTAGTAACATAAGTGTGTGCAGCTTAGAACAAGAGGGTGGTGGCTACATTTCAAGCTTCCCTTTTCCATTAAACTTTTTCATTTACATATGATATATTTTATTAGTAAATAAGTAAAACATACCAGGAGACTGAAACTTTCATGATACATAATTAATAAATACAACTGATTTTAAGTTGTCCTGGTATCAGGCTAGCCAGATGGCTTAGAGAGTCTCTTCCCCAAATGTAAAACAATTCTCCAAATTGTCAGGTTAATAATTGTAAAATTTTATTACGTATTGCAGATTTTTCTTAAGATTTTGATATAACTATTATAGCTGTGAATTTATTAATAAATAATTTAATTAAATTAATTTATATAATTATAAAAAGCAATAAAAACTGTTTGTAACATATGAGGGAGAAATATAATTTGTGCACATTTTCTTCAGCTCCAGAATCCCTACCCCAGCCATTTAGTACTTGTTGAATTACAAAAAAAGAGACCAATGAGCATGGTTGGCAACATTTGGAAACTAGAAAGTTTTGCTCCTGAGTAATAGAAAAGCTATTTGCATCAGCAAACGAACTACAGGTGTGATTTTCTAATATACAAAGGATCCCCAAACCCACCTCCTCTTCTTCCATATCTGGTAAAAAGAGAACTCAACAAAACATTTACATGCTGAAGTTACATTCATACTCCAGAAATAAAGCAAGAGGCTATATCAGCACTTGCTCAATGGATGAAGGAAAAACAGATGACAAACTTGATCAAGATGGAGTAATTGACACTTTTCTTATTAATTATTTTATGTTGTGAGAAGAACCTCTTCTCGCTTGTGCTTAGTTCTTGTGTTTGTGATAAACATTTTTTTCTTTTATTATTGTTCTATGGAAATTTTATTGTTCTACTGGTAATTTATTGATTTGAGTGAAGTTAAATTATATTTGTTAAAGTTTTATTATTCCCTGTACATGTTTCAGTGAAGTTTATAAAATTGTAAGTAATTTATTGTTCTCATAATTTGTCTGCCTAAGGATGCATGCACACAAACCATGTGAAAAGTTGCAAGAAATTTTGTAATGACAATCATTTGATTAAAAATAATGCAACAACCTCATCTTGATTGTCTAAACTTTTGTGGATACTACTAAAATTCAATGATATTCATTAGACAATCCTTGGATAATTTTTAACCACATTCATATATCAATATTAATTGTTGTCATTGACAATGTTTTATGAAGTAATGCACATCTATTATATGAGGATTATAAGTTGTTGATACTGACACCTGAAGAATATGATTCCTATAATAGATGTAATTATAGATATTATTATTATTGTATGAAAATTACACCCATAAGTAAGTCAGTTTTGACAAAAACCTCTGATTCTTAAATGAATAAGCAAAGCAATGGTAGTATTCCAAGCTAAATGAAGAAAGTGTCAGAGAACACGTGAAAGGTATAGATTTCAAAATTTAATATCAAAGAACTTGTAATTATTTTGAAGAGACATATCAGTGGTTGAAGAATATTTTTGAACGAAAATTACTTTTCATGTAATTGCTTAAATTTGTATCATATCTGATGTGTCAGATCAGCTAAGGAATTTTAATGCACAATTGTAATGAACATATCACATTTTAAATGCAGTATGAAAAGGTAGACACAATTGATAAGCACAATTCTATTCTAATTTTACTATTAAGTAAATATATTTATTAGACTCTGTCTTGATAGTATGGATGCAAAAGTATGAAGCATAATGTGCAATATAGGAGAACAGATTTTTAATCATCTGTAAGATTACGGTAATCAATATGTTGGGCAACTTGAAATAAACAACTTTGTAGAATTCTAGTTTATGTCAAAAGTGCAAAAAGAACTGCAAATGCAATGCAATACATGCAATGCAATACACAATACATAAAACTACATAAAATCATTTAAAGTGTTTCTTATGTATGAATAAGAATACTAATTTATCTCAATTTTATTGGCTGTAGAATTAGACTTTCACATGTGATTATCATCTATCATTTAATGTGGTGCAATATTTAATGTGTGTTTGAGTAAATTATTTGTCAAAAAGCTGAACTTTACATATTAAAGAGATAGAAAAGTAGAGAATTTTATTAATAGTATTTGAAAATATAAGCCAAAGACGGAAGGATATTTCTTCCAAAATAATAATTTGCTATGCTTTTGCATACTCTTATCAAGTGGACGATGTTTTATATTATATAAATTTTCTCTAGTTTAAGTTCGTTAGTGAGTAATATACCATTTTAAAACATAATGTGAATATTGCGGGTGGTACATTTGTCTCCTTTTGGCAAGATTGAAATTTCTTCAGTTTCACCCCTCTCATTTCATTAAAAAATAATAATAAAAGGTATACAGATTTCCAGAACAATTAAACAATATTAACCCATGCCACTCAGAATCTGAAGTTTTGTAATTGAAAAATGATGTTATGCTTCTCACAGAAAGAGGTGATCTTGTATTTGTATGAACTCATCTTGTTTAAATTAAGAACATTTTTCATGTATGTACAATAATACTTTAATAAAAAGGTCCCATTGCACACAACAGCTGCACGGAGAAATATAATGCTATTTTTTTGCATATATAATGTCACATCCAGAATAGGTTAAAATTATTCTCTCTCTCTCTCTCTCTCTCTCTCTCTCTCTCTCTCTCTCTCTCTCTCTCTCTCTCTCTCTCTCTCTCTCTCTCTCTTCTCTCTCTCTCTCTCTCTCTCTCTCTCTCTCTCTCTCTCTCTCTCTCTCTCTTTCTCTCTCTAGAAATTTGTATTTCTCCATTTTATTACATTTTAAATACAATGGGGAGACGAAATTAAAGAAATTCCATCCTTGTCCAAATAATGACCACCATATATACTTTTGCTCTTTATTAACTAGTAAAATAAAATAAAAAATATACAGAAAACAATAATGACTTCCCAGCACCAATAAGTTGAACTAGTGCATACTTCTGCAAACATCTCCTTCTCCTCTAAGTTACAAGATAAAGCTTTAGCACATGTTCAGCAGGCAAATTATAAGCAATAGAACAGGCAAAGGAAATGCAGTAGAGTAATTTAAGCAGCAATATTTAAAATGAAAGCAGCATCAATGTAACGTGGCAGCTGCTTACTCCCTTACTCACCGTGGAGGTCTGATTTTGAACGCAACCCAGACAGTTTCTCATTTGAGATTTGGGCCTGTATGTGACCCCCACTCCATCAGAATCATTGTCCTCGTTGTGCTTAAAGAAACAGGAAGCACGGCGGATAGAGAAACTAGCATGCACTAGATTCAGCAACTATAATGTTAGGAGCAATACACTTGCCTACAGATAAGTATTACTTTACACTTTGTACTTGATTCCTTGGTGAATCATTGCACTACTGTAGGTAGGTTTTAGGAAAAATTGATATAATGAAGGAAATTATTTAAGCTGTACCATACATAATATATTTATATTATTTATATTTCATGTACAATATTATTGAATAAAACACCCCACTCTGTTCTGTCTAATTTATGGAATTATGCTTTGATAACTTGCCAATTAACAACTTTAACAGATGTCCATTAAAAAGGAAATTAATTGAGGATTTCATAAACATAAACTCCATATGAATATAATTTTGAAAAAAAAAATGAATGCATGTCAAAGCATTTTTGAGAAAATTGAATTCTTCAAAATGTTCATTCCCCCTCCCTTCCCCAATGATGTAACACAAGATTATATAATCTCTGAAACACTTTAGGACTCCAAAAATGATAGCTACATAAAAATAATTTGAACTGCAGAATGTAATTAACGGTAATGACAATTGGCTATGAGAAATGATTCACCTGTATAGAGAGAATTTTAGCACTTCAAAAATTTTGTTAGAAAATGTTAACACCAATTCTTCAAGAATTTTTCATTCACACATGAATTTGAAACACTATAAAATACATATTCAATTATGAGTAAAAATTATCTATGCTTACTTGTAACATTTTAATACATTTACATTACATTTATATTATTTATATCAGTGATCGCCAAACCATTGATCACACGCTACAAGTAGTTTGCAGGTCAATTTTTGATAGATCGCGGTCAAGGTTGCTCAAGGTTGGCTAACCTGGACTTGTTCTACATAGTACAAACAAGAATGGAAACAGAACAACTGATCAACTTTCGGAACTGTATTTGAATGGCAGTCACGACCTACTCTCCCAACATTAAAAGACTTGTTAATGACAAAAAAGAGTGCCATTCTTCTCATTAACAAGTCTGATGAAAAAGCTATTCTTTCATTTACAATTTGTTGCTAACTGTATTTCATTTTTTTTTATAATGTGCAATTTCATTTCAATTTATTTTTCTTTTATAAGGTTTTATTAAAATTTGTACCATATTTAATAGAAGTGTATGTTTATAGATAATAAACAAATGTAAGATTTGAAAAACATTTTTTTTTTCTGTCTTGGTTTCTTGGTAGCTCACAGTAAGATTGAAAATGGTATGTTTGCTCACAAGCTTCATAAGTTTGGCGCCTATTGATTTATATAATATTAAAAATTATTTTAAAATACTGTGCAGAGTGTAAATGTATGTGCTACAACTACTTCTAAAGCAAACAAAAACAATAACACTTATTTCCCAATTTGAAAAAATCAGTAAACAGTAAATAGCATGTTCTATTTGAGTTCAAACACAATTGCAAAATGTGATTTACGATTTAAAAAAGTGTATAGGTAGGAAGTATTGGAACTGACACTGCTGTAATTCATCCACAATGGTCATGTAACTTTACATTACAATAAATCACATACTACTTTGACACAAAGTGCAAACAAACTAGTGAATCTTTGATGACAACACATCTACAATGCTACTGAACTATAGCTGTATGCACATGAAGCAAATTGATGTTTCTGAATGGACGTGACATGATTTCTCAATTACTGTTAATGTGTTTGTACATTTTTATGTACTGAAGTACATTCGATGTTGATGGTGGGAATCAATCATAAGTTGATACTCCCACTTGGTAACTAATTCTTAACCACAGTGCTTTATTGTAGCTGTGTTGTAGAGAATGTACTGGAATAACGATTTAATACAGAATACATACATTATTTAATAAAAGAACCAATGCCAAAAAACAATGAAAATATTCTGACATATAATTTTACATTTTATATTTTTGTGACAATAATTACTTAAGACAATAATATGAAAATAGTGTAATGTCATTAAAGTTCACCAAAAATAATTAAATCAAATTCACCTCAAAATTTCATTATTAGACCATTCTTATAATAATTAAATTCACCTCAACAATTTTGTATTGCAATGAACCTATACTAATTATATTAGTTTCCTTATTTTTTAATTCCAGTCTATTTATGTACGCCAATTCTGGCAGCTGTACAAGGTTCATACATATTTTGAATAGTTTAACTATCCATTACAGAATATGCAAGACAATGTCTTTGTTTTTGTGTCATTGTCATTTTTTGGAAGTAATAACCATTGACAACCAACCATTTAGACTCATTTGCTGAATGCTAAATACCCTAAGCAGAGATTAAAGTGTGGTATCTTCTGAGGAAAATCTAGGGAATAATTGACATGATATTCACCTTGTATTAGATAATCAAATAAGATGTGAACAAAACTTACCAATAAAGAAATTTGTAAATTATGAGAAAGGATATGATAGAGTAAGGAAGTTCAAAATATGACCAGAGAGACAACACAAGCAATTCTAACAAACTGATGATTCCGACAAAGCTACTTGTTATATACTTTACTTACAGTACAAAAAGAGAAATGAAAGGTGGAAAACGAAAAACAAATATGAAAGCTCCTATAAAAAAAACAATCCTATATGCAGATGATATGTTTATCTTGACAAAGAAAAAAGATGACTTCTAAAGAGCAGCTTTATAATCATCTATGGTTGCAGAAGAATACAAAATGAGACCATCAACAAAAACAAAATTCTTGGGACTACTAGGAAAATAATATTAAAAAATAAAAATTATAATATATAATAAATGTATGTGATAAAGTACAAGTGATGCGTGCAAGTGATAAAGTACCTAGTTTCACACACTTAGGTGACAGATTAGACTGAAAATGAAGGTTTTGAAATGAAACTTACAAAACTAATGTCTGCATCAAAGGGTTACTTAAAAAACATGACTACAGAAAGAAACACTGGATTACACAATTTAGTATCTAACCCACAATTTTGTGTGGCAGTAAGGCATGGATGCTAAAACAAAGACAAAGATGTGGTAAAAGGGTTGTTCATAACTGTGACTAGAATAGACAAAATTAGAATCAGAATCATATAGAAAAGATGCAAAGAATATAACGGAAACTATAGAAGAGTTCCAAAGAAAATGACAAAACCATATGAAGGGAATGAAGAAATCTAGGGAATATGTAAAACAGATTTTGAAAAAGAGATAGAGCATGAAAAGCTTAGGCAAAGATGACATTATCATGAACACCTAAGAGACTAAAGAAATTAAGACTGAAATGGAATAGCTGGTTCGTGGCATAGAGCAAAATCACTCGCCTTTCACCAAGGAGGTCTGGGTTTGATTCCGGTCAACTCCCAGACAATCTCATGTGAAATTTGTTCCAACAAATGAGTTCAGCTGCTTCACAAGGGCTAGTCCAACCCTTGTAAAGTGTCCTAACCCTACCCCTATCCTAATTCTTATTATTTTTTTTTTTTTTAATTTTATTTTACATCAAAAAACAGTTAAAAACTGCGTGTGACGTGCTATGGGGAAAAGTGAATTGTGTGCACATTTTCAAAATTCTGTGATCTTTACACCAAGTCATATACTACTTAAATTTTGAATTTTTGAATGGGAGAAAAAAACAAAAACTCCCATGTAATAAAATCTATTTTCAAGGATAAACAAGCAATAAATTTTGAATTTTGAAAGGAGAAAAAACAAAAACTCCCATGTAATAAAATCTATTTTCAAGGATAAATAAGCAATACATTTTGGCTCTTATTACTTCCTGCCACGACAACATGGAAACGATAATTTGAATAATTGTATTTACCACTGAATTCTAGAAGACGTGCACAGAAAATGAAGTTACATTTATGTCCAGAAGCAAAACAAGGGGCCATCTCAGCATTTGCTCAATGGATCAGGGAAACTGGATGAAAAACCTGATCGAGATGGGGGTCATTGACCCGGAAGCTGTAGTACAATAGTTGTTACAGGTTGTTTATACTCATTTATACAGTCCAAATGCTAAATAATGCATTAAGTATCATTGTTAAAATTAATGTTACTTTTTTTGTGATGCTCAGTATAGTCTCTAATTGTATAGAAACAGTTATGCAGCAGAAACGATTTCACTTGGGATTTAAACTTTTCTATTGAATTTAATCGTTTAATGTCATCTGGCAAAGTGTTGTAAAATAATGTACATGTATTGTATGT
>CAXIVR010000001.1:220629873-220794873 GCA_964035755.1 Teleogryllus oceanicus | reverse complement strand
CCAAACTAAAAAATACAAAAATGTATTCAAAATACTATTTCAAATACAAGTATTTAAATACTGTCCAACCCTGGTTATAAGGAATAGTATCTACGTGAATTATAACTAGCTTTCTGGTGCTATGTTGTTGACTTTGAATAATAATAATAATAATAATAATAATAATAATAATAATTCCCCGTGTGGTGTCGGGGTTTTAGTAGAATAACACCACGGGATCTCCCCCTGTCGTAGAAGGCGACTAATCGGAGCAGCTGTCCGCTGTCCCTCCCCTAAACATCCGGTCATTCCCACTAGCTTCGTGTGTCATTGCTTCCACTTACTTGTGGCACACTTCTGTTTTCTGTCCTGTAGGCCATTCTTCGTATCGGCCAACTCTTGTGTTTCCGACCCCGACGCTATTAGGTTACGAGGGCTAGGGAGTCGTTTCTGTTCTACTCTTCTATTCTCTCTTCTTTACTGTCCCCTCTTCTTTTCTTCCGTTCCTCTTAGCTGGCGGTAGCTCAAAACGCTAGGGAAGGCGACCCCGAAGAAAACCCGCGATGGAAGGTCTTGGGATCAACCATTACGGTGCAGGGATCGGAGCCCCAGTACCGGCGGTCGGTGGTGAGCAAGCAGGCCACCGGGCGTCGTCACCCAGCGACTGCAATGCCAAGGGTGTTGATCACTCGGCACCTCTGGCAGATATTACTACGAGTGATAGCAAAATGATGAGAAAATGGGAGACCATTCAACAGCTAGATAACACCAGAGGAAGATCATTGATGGTCTGAGCCAAAATCTCAAGACATTGGAAAAGTTTATGTTGAAAAACAACCCGGTGACAGTGAAGGATGCGTTGGCTAAAGCACGGGAAAACATCGATGCCCTGAGGAATGGGTGGCCGATGCATCAGGAGAGAAGGGGAGCTCTCAGAGAGTTAAATTTTAAAAGGAGAAGAGATGGCTAAGAGAGGGAAAAATAGACTCGACGCACCTGTAAAAAGGAAGGCGGCGCATAGTCCACCAGAGGAGTCTCCGAGAAGAGACAAGGAAAAGAATAAACCGAAGGAAGCGGAAAAGATCAGGGATAACCCTGAGGAAAGTGGAGGAAACCAGAGCGAAGTAAGTAAATTGCTCGAAATAGAAGAGGCGCAGGATGAAGACTGTTGGGAAATCCAGCGAAAAAGCAAAAAGAAAGACAGGGAAAAGAAGAATGAAGCTAGACCTGCAATGAAAAGAAATGAGGCTCTGAAGATTACCGCGAAACAAGGGGTTTCATATGCGGACATCATCAAGAAACTCAGCGCCTCAGAGGAGATGAAAGGGAACGACGAGGTCCTCAGAGTAAGGAGAACAAGGAGGGAAGAAACTCCTCATCGAGTTGAAAAGAAACAAAAGCGCAGACGCCTTTAGCCAAAAAATGGCTAAAACAGTGAGCGAACTGGCAGAGTTACAACTCTGAGACCAAAGGTAACAGTAGAGATAAAAGATATCGATGAAATAACAACCAAAGAGGAAGTCGTTGCTCAGGTGGAAAAAGTGCTGGAAAGAAATGAGTCGAGAATTGAGATCGAATGTGTTTTGCTGAAAGGTTATGCCGGAATGCAAACAGCACTAATAAGGGTCTCAGAGAAGGTGGCCAACGAGATTCTCAAGGTCGGAAAAATAAGAATAGGGCTAGTGAACTGCAGGGTGAGAGAAAGAATCCAAGTTGGTCGTTGCTTCCGATGTTTGGGCTATGGCCACATGGCCAGAGGATGCAAGGGACCCGACAGAAGAAACTGCTGCTGGAAATGTGGTAAAGTGGGGCATTCTAGAAAAGAATGCAAGGACAAAGACTGCTGCGTAGCTTGCAAGGACAAAGGAGTTGAAGATGGACATGCGGCCGGAGGCGGTAAATGTCCCTTATTCAGAGAAGCCCTTGCACGATTAAAACAAAGAACTTATGGAACTAAAGTTTCTGCAAATAAATCTGAGAAGAAGCCAGGGGGCCCAAAATTTGCTGATGCAGACAGCGAGTCAGAAAAATATTGATGTGCTACTTCTAGCGAACCTAACTGTCGACAGGACCTGGCTGAATGGTACCAGGATAGTACAGGGAGAGCGGCCATCGTCATCTGCAACCCGCGAATCAAGGTGAGCAAGTACAAATCAACTAGCCACGGTTTTGTGTGGGTGGAGACCGAAACCTTGAGGATATACAGTTGTTATTTCTCCCCAAACGATAGACTGCAACAATTCATGGATAAACTTACGGAACTAGAAGATAGCATAGACGAGCCCAAAAGAAATGTACTGTTGACCGGAGATTTCAATGGGAAATCCCCCGAGTGGGGCGAAGAAAGGATGGACAGAAGAGGAACTGTAATAAGTGAAATGATAGCCCGAAGGGACATGGTTGTAATAAACAGAGGAGTTAAACCGACGTTTAATCGGGGAGACGCCAAGTCAATAATTGACCTCACTATCGCAAACCAGCAGCTCGCCGGTCATATTGAAGAATGGGACGTCCTAGAGGAGGAGTCCCTAAGTGACCACAACTATATATCCTTTAGGATTGTAGGAAGTCGGTTCTCCAAACAATCGTTTTATAGAAGGCGTGAAAACTGTCCAAAGCGGGCATGGAATGCTTGGAAACTTAACGAAGAGAACCTCAAAAGATCCCTGACAGAATCCAGGCACATGCAAGAACTACGGTGGGGAGTTCAACCCCAAACAATAGACAGTATGGCAGACAGGACTCGAAAAGTAATTCAGAGGGCCTGCAATCTATCGATGCCCCTAAGATATGGCATAATATTCCGCCTGAGATATGGCATAATATTCTGGGAAATACATCTTATAGCTCCCAGACTTTTAGATTACAAAACGAATTGTACGAATAATAACCAAATCCCACCCACGTGATTCATGTAAGCCTCTCTTCATTAATCTAGGAATTTTACCATTACCGTGTCTTTTATTTACGAATCAGTGGTTTTGTAAAAATGACTTGCTCAAGGGCGGGAATATATTTTCAGAAAACGCCGAAGTCTATTACTATAACACTCGACGTAGAAATCATATTCATCAGGTGACAGTATCAACAGCTCATTACAAAAAATTCACATACAATACATGTACATTATTTTACAACACTTTGCCAGATGACATTAAACGATTAAATTCAATAGAAAAGTTTAAATCCCAAGTGAAATCGTTTCTGCTGCATAACTGTTTCTATACAATTAGAGACTATACTGAGCATCACAAGAAAAGGAACATTAATTTTAACAATGATACATAATGCATTATTTACCATTTGGACTGTATAAATGAGTATAAACAACCTGTAACAACTATTGTACTACAGCTTCCGGGTCAATGACCCCCATCTCGATCAGGTTTTTCGTCCAGTTTCCCTGATCCATTGAGCAAATGCTGATATGGCCCTTGTTTTGCTTCTGGACATAAATGTAACTTCATTTTCTGTGCACGTCTTCTAGAATTCAGTGGGAAATACAATTATTCAAATTATTGTTTCCATGTTGTCGGCAGGAAGTAATAAGAGCCAAAATTTATTGCTTATAAATGGGAGTTTTTGTTTTTTTTTTCTCCCTTTCAAAAATTCAAAATTTAAGTAGTATATGACTTGGTGTAGGGATCACAGAATTTTGAAAATGTGCACACAATTCACTTTTCCCCATAGCACGTCATACGCAGTTTTTAACTGTTTTTTTGACGCAAATAAATAAATAAATAAATAAAGACAGCCAGCAGTTATCGTGGGGGACCAAAATATTGGTGGACACAGGAAATAGCCCTCCTAAGGAGTGATTGTGTAGCAGCCAGAAGAAGATGTACAAGGGCGAAGGGGGATGAACATCTGAGAAGGGATTACAAGCGGAAGAGGAAGGAACTCAACCGCGCAATAAGAAGAAGCAAGGACATGTGCTGGAAGAAGCTGCTATTAGAAATTGAAAACGATCCGTGGGGCTTGCCTTATAAAATTGTTGTGAGAAGTTGAATGGGAGGCGGAATATCCCTGCTCTAAATAATAAGACGTGGGTCGAAGAAATAATTAGGCACCTATTTCCTAAACGGCCAAAAAGGAAAAGGAACAGCTATGACAAAGCGGTAGAGGCAGACATGTTCACGATACGCCAACTTCAAGAAGTTGGCAAATGCCTGAAAGCAGGCAAGGCACCTGGGTTGGACGGGATACCGAACGAGGTACTGAAAGTAGTCATCACAGAATATCCGGACCTTCTATTGGAACTCTTCAATAGGTGTATGATAGATGGAGGCTTTGCCAAAGATTGGAAGCGACAGAAGCTTGTACTATTAAGGAAGGGACACAAGCCGGAGGATAGTGCATCATCGTACAGGCCCATCTGCCTTCTGGATACCATGGGCAAAATGCTGGAAGGCCTAATCCTTCAGCGCTTGGAGAAGCACATGATAGGAGATTGCTGCTTGGCTCATAACCAGTACGGATTCCGTAAAGGCAGATCGACGATCGACGCTATCAGGGAAGCAGTCGAACTGGCAAAAACGGCAAGAGAAGGTAGCGGTAGGAAGAAAGGATTTTGCGCCCTTATAGCAATAGACATTCGGAACGCATTCAACTCCTTGGGTTGGGAAGATGTGAAAGAGGCATTAGAATGACGGAACATCCCAGACTACCTGAAGAATCTTATAGGAGACTACCTAAGTGAGAGAAGCATTGTATATGAAGGAGATAATTGGAGAATTAAAGAAGAAATGACGTGTGGAGCCCCCCAAGGATCTCGGCTAGGGCCCAATGCTATGGAACCTGGTTTACGATGACTTCTTAAAGATGCCACTCCCAAGGGAAGTAAAGATTATAGGATTTGCGGACGACGCCTTGATTGTAGTCGCAGCACGAAACGAAGACCTTCTTGAGATGCGAGCGAATGAAAGCCTGCATAGAGCAAAAAGATGGTTGGATAAACGAAAATTAGACATGGCGACAGAGAAAACAGAGGCAGTTCTGGTCACCAAAAGAAGGGGCTTTAGGAAGCCGAGAATAGAGGTGGGAGGCAACGAAATAAAATGGAAAAAACATATTACCTACTTAGGAGTAGAACTCGACAATTGCTTGAGTTTTGGACCGCATGTGGAGAAGGTAGCGATGAAGGCAATAGAAGCGGGGGGAAACCTAACACGGCAAATGCCGAATGTTGAGGCCGAGGAAAGAAAAGACGACTGGGAGCAGCGTCAGTCCTGTCCAAAACGCTTTACGCAGCTCCCGCATGGGCGGGCGCTATGAAAGTAGAGAAGTATAGGAGAAGGCTGCTGTCGGTACAGAGAGGGCTAGCACAGAACGGAACTCTTTCACACATGCCAAGACCGCTGAAGGAAAGAACATCCGTCTACGAAAACCTGAAAGAAATGCAGTCTTCAGAAAGGGAGAAGCAGAAAGAAAGGGTGAAGAGGGAAGCAAGAACGGAACTCTTTCAGATATGGCAAGACCGCTGGAGAAAAGAAACGACAGGTAGATGGACTTATAGTCTAATACACGACATAAAGAAATGGGTAGAACGCAAGCACGGTGAGACCGATTACTACCTGACACAAGCCTTCACAGGCCATGGATGCTTCAGAAGCTACTTATACCGCTTCAAAAAGAAAGAGGACAACAGGTGTACCACCTGCGGAACAGAAGACGACGCAGAACATGTGTTATTTCACTGCCGAGATTTTGAAGTAGACAGAGAAATAATCAACTCTTACATTGGAAAGGAGTTGTCCCCAAACAACATAGTGGAAGCAATGCTAGAAACAGATGACAACTGGGCAAAAATTCAAAATTACGTGAAGAGAGTTATGAAGAAGAAAGAAGAAGCCCTCAGGGGATCGGACTAGAAGGATCCTAGAGATCACCGAGCCAGTCTGGCAAGATGAAATGCCACAGCTGCGATTCCTTGCTAAGACATTCTGGCTGGAATGGAGGGGGTTTTAGTGGGTAGCCCAACTAAGGGAGTCCCACACACGGGGTTCCAAAGCCTTACGGTGCATAAAGCATTTCCCCCGCCTCAAAAAAAAAAATAATAATAATAATAATAATAATAATAATAATAATAATAATAAAATAATAATAATAATAATAATAATAATAATAATAATAATAATAATAATATTTATTGAGTCACAAATACAATTTCAATCGTGTATGAGTCAGATATGGCGGAGTGAAGTTACATTTACTGTCCAGAAATCAAAACAATGGGGACCATCTCAGCATTTGCTCAAAGGATCAAGGGAAACTGGACAAAAAACCCTGATCAAGTTGGTCATTGATATTGCTTTTTGTTGTTCATTGGTCAATATTGGTGAATGCAAGCTCTTTGTATAATAATGTCTCTTGTATTTAATGTGTATGTGTAGTCACATGCATTAAAACACAAAGTGTCAACCGCAGTACATAAATTTTAAATAATATTACAATACATACTTTGAATTGATAATTGAGAAAAAATGTCATCATGTCTTTTGTTGCGAGTTACAACACTTCTTATTTAGAGGAATATGAGTATATCCAACTTTGATATAACAGTTTAGTAGACATCTCAAGCACACTATGCTTCCTAAATTATTAATAAGATATAGAGCAAAACACCAAAAGCACAACACTGACATGTTACTTCTGCTCAGATGAGTACGATACAATTCTAGCTTCATGCATTGTACATCTTGATGCAACATGTGCACAGACTTTTCAAAACTAAAAACTATGGCTAATTCTGCTTGAGTTAACTCCAGTGCATGCAATTTGGTCTGATTGTACTGAATAAAGCAAGTAACGGAAAGTGGCAGGAATACATATGTACATTTAAACTGTGGAATAAACAATTCTTGCTCAAAAAAACATTAATATAATTTTGTCACTGTTGGACTGAAATTTTAGTCCACTCTGTGTAAAACAGGTTACTCTAAATTACAATGTGGTTTGACAAACAGGAAAACAATGAGGAAATATAAATATATTTCTTCTTATTCTTCTAAAACAGTCTACTTGCATAGATGTAACTTCAATATGATCACCACCCTTAATTCCATATTTATTCTTCTGATGGTTTTCTAAGTACTACTGGATAATATGTATTACATTTTTTGTGCGTTACAAAGCTTTGAAGCTTAATTCATGTGGCACACTTTGCGGCTTGCTACTGATCTACACATTCCTATTCTCTATTCTAAGCTCAATAGCCTATGTCAAGGCTAGTGAGTTATTAACCTGCACAATCCATTGTTCTTCCAAGCTGTCATCTTGTGACCATTGTCTTGTATGATGTGGATCTCTGTCCATTGACCCAAGACTCGTGTCAGGATCCGAAGCAAGATGTATCGCGAACCCCTTAAGTGAAGTTCAATGAGGAATGTGCAATGTTCAATGAATTCAAGACTTTTGTGCAAGTCTGAAGTGAGAAATTAAACTTCTCTTTCCATTCCCACTGGCTTATCATGTTTGCTTGCTACAACAATCATCTTTGTGCTCTTTATACATCTCAGTTTACTTATTACATAAAAGTTACAAATTAGTGTTTGAAAAGTTGTTGGTCTCTAATTGACACATTTGTCAAAAGTGAATTTATTCAGAATTTTGTTTTATACAAATTCTATGATAGCTATACTTCAATATTTCTATTGTTATTTAAAAACTGTTGGCATTCATTTTCAAATCTATTATTTAGTCAGAATGATTCTAAGAGATTTGTCTTCATTATCATACAAAAAAAATCCTAGAGAAGAAATTATCAGTGACAAAATGTGAAACAGCACTTCTCTAGAGTGAGAAAATCCAGAGTAATGATCTCTATCTTTGTGAAACAAGTGTCAGATATAAGTCTTCATATAGTCTCTGAGATTATATGAAGTTGCCTCACTTGACTCATAAAACAAAACTACACGATTTTAAGTGAACTACGAACACAGAGTAAATGGTATTACGCCCATTTCAAATGAAAATAAAAAAAATTGCATGAATATCTGTGTTCTTGATCGTAGTAAATCTGGATGAAAAGACATATATGTTTACAACATTATGAGTCAATTACAACTATCTAAAAAATTAAAATATATTTAATAATATAAAATTGTAAATTGACAATAAAAATTATATTAACTGATTGACAAAATGGTTTTCGAATAAAATAATATCTATTTTATTTCCTGGAATCAGATTAATTCCTTAATTCAATTTATTAATAAAAAGTGACATAGATGAAATTAATTTTACTTGATTTTTGTATATTAATACAAAAAAAATTAATTTTTTAACTTTTATCTTTCATTTTTGCTAAGCTTATGATTGATACAAAATCAAAGATTTACACAATATTAAAAATTATAGAAATCTACATTTCACACTCGTTATAATTTTTTAACTTAATAATCAAATTCACGTAATAAATATTTCTGAGTTATGATCAGGGCTCGAATTCTGATGAAATGTAATTTTTTCAGTGGTGCATTCTAGATGTAGCTAACTTATAAATGTGTGTTTATCATGACACATAGGTTATAAAAATGTTAAAATAAATTATTGGCTCATTTTTTGTCATTTTTCAATTTTTAGGTCCTTTTTTGGATCATTTTTGTCATTTTTATGCATTTTGTTTCCTTTACTTCTTTTTTGTTAGTGAATGTTTCATGAATTTATAATGACACACTAAAGATATTTGAGAGAGAATCAAGAGTTTTTATTGTATTATCACTTCATGATGAAATTTACTACTGTAGTGGACCTTGTTTTTCGAATTCTCAAAATTATCTTTGAGAGAAAAGGATCTTTGGTAACTTCCTCGACCTTTCTTAATTGACAGTTGGAAAATCGGAGAAGAATTACATTACCTCTTGAAATAAATACTTTATATTAAATATAATTTGATATAAAAACATTTTCTTTAATATTGTAAATTTCAATGAATAAATAATCATTTTCACACAAAATTTTGTATTTTTTTTTTAAATCATCATTTTTCCCGTCACATTTAAGTCATTTTATTGGTCATTTTCCTCTTATTTCTAAGTAATTTTTTTATGTCATTTTCGAAGAACTTTTAAGGCATCAGAATCCGAGACCAGCTTATGATGATTTATATCATATTTACCCGAATACAAGTCGATTCGAATATAAGACAATTCCCTAATTTTGAAGAGGCCTCCAGGGATTTTTTTATATTTTTGAACCAATTCTTACGACAGTAAAACCTCTAAAGCGGAACCAGGATAAGGCATCAACCTGCCTAACGAGAAAACGGAAAGGAACTCTTGGTAGGGCAATATTAAAATATTCTGGATAAAACGGAAAACAAATATTTGTTTAAATTAAACATTGAGTTGTAAGTGCGGCGAAATTGAACCGAGTTACTCGTCCATTCGCTATCTCAGCTACCCTCGTCCGAACGTCGCATTTCCCTCGCTACTCGTGTGAAATTCTTTGTTCATTTGTAATAGCACTGACCTTCACAAGCCTGTGAGCAGGAAGGAGAGGCGCGTAGAGCGACAGTTCTTGTAATGCGTGTTTTGGGTTCAGTGGTTCCAAATGTTTGCTGTTGTTCAGTTCGACGAGTTGCAGGTATTGTGTTAACCAAGTATTTATGATGTCAGGCGGAAAATTGAAAACATTATCTCTCGGAGAAAATCTGACTAATTAAAGAATACCAACAAAGCATCAGTTCTGTCAAGGTTTTGCTAAAGAAATTTGAAGTTGGGAAAACTCAAGTATATGACACATTAAAAACAATGACAAAATCAAGAATGAGTGGTTAAAAGAATTTTTTTATATGTGAAGCCACAATATTTATGGAGACCTAGATGAATAGCCTCGGCCTAAATTATCAAATGAATTAATTTGTTCCAAAAATATTGATGAAAATATTTATTTTACTTTTTATAGAGTTGTTTCATCAGACTTCGTGTTGCGTTTCTGAAAGTCTTTTTAGGTCTCACGAGGGACGACTTCGTTTCTTTAAAATGTAGTTTTTAGGTGAGATAAACTACTCATGCAACCTATTCCACCTTTGTACGATTGCGTTTTCTGAATTGACAGTTTTTATTGCAAACCTGAAGAAGCCGGAAATCAGTACAAAACGGAAGAAAATGGACCCAAACGATTCCGGTTTAGACAGGTTTTACTGCATTAAGTCAAAATAAATTCGCAAATTGTCTTATTAACTAGCTAATTGCCTTGTTTCTGAGAAACCTAAGACTTATTGCTGAACTATCGTTTTCTTGTTATTTAAAATTATGTTTTTTGTCACTACCATCATCATCTTTATGTTACATCAATGTTTCTTTCTTTTTGGTCCCCCTTCCATGCGGGAACACCATCTGAAATTTTTAGACCTGACAAAGTTTTGCACGTTGAATTTGTGTTGTTCTTAATCTTTCATCAGACATCACCTAAGAACATTCTCTTCTGTCACCAGATTTTCTCTGTCCCGCATTTGTTGATGCGCTGTTTCTTTAACGACGATGCGAGTTCGACATGCAGATTCGCTGTCGCCGGCCGTCAAACTGAGAATCCGCGCTGCCTCGTCAAACTGTGTTCATTCAAATAAAATTTCGCATTCATTTTCACGTTACGTTTCATTTGATACAATGCCTGCGTTTCATTTGAGATTTTCCCTCAACTACATTTGAGATTTTCCCGAACCATTCAAAAATATCTGTCTGACTTGCCTGGCAAATTCGCGGTGGATGCCGGGAATACGACCGCGAATACGATTATGTGTAGATAGTGCGATTTTACCGTCTTCTCAATTTAGTACGTTAACATTTTCGAGTTTCGTTACACGGAATGGAAATGTAAAAACTTAAACCCCAACCGACTAGACTTAATCTGCGAATATAGAACGACCTCGCATTTTTCGACTAGGATTTTTAGGAAAATTCCTCTTCTTATATTCGGGTAACTACGATAATTTATAATTTCATGTCTTTGATTTAAAAATATTTGCACATTTAAATAAAGAAATTGATAAAAAAAATGAAATGAAATAAAAATAAAATACTCGTAATTCTAATTCAATTAAAAACATTTTACTAATCTAATTTTTCCATGTTGATGATTTTGATATTCAAGCAAATGGAAGAAGTGTAAATATATTTAGTTGCATAATATTTCAATCACTGATCTCATTAGAAAACATAGATGTAAAACCTGACTCATCCATTTGTTTCAGTACATGCAGTGAACTCTTGCACCAGTCAATTTTTAACACTGCTTCCTTTCTCTTTACATAGCACTGCAATATTTACATAAAAATTGTTACTAATAGAATACAATTTTTTATTGTTCTTCTTGACAAAGATGAAGTAGCAAACAAATATATGATCAATTTCTTTTTCTTTTCTTCCTTGCTCCCAGACCGTTAGTCTATTATGACTATTTTTGAACTATTGTAAGGATATAAAGGGCCTTACAGTCTCAAAGCTACCTTTTTCTTCAAATACACATGTAAGTTAAAAATATAATTGTATTAATGAAAACTGCCAAATGGAAGCATTTTTCAGAATTCTGAGAAAAAAGCATAACAAGACTATTTCCAATTAACTACTTAAGAGCTACGCAACTATTCAAGTTAATGTGGGCAAGAGATGCAAATTTCGAAAACAATACATTTAGTATAATTATTCATTTAAAAAATTTCTGACATAAATCTCAATGTATGAAGATGTTGTCTTAATCCTATTACGTTTCTGAAAAAAATGATTCAAGTGCACAACATTTTTTCTACTAAGAAGACAAAATATGTGGTTTCAATATTTACAATAGAATAATTTTTAAAATGAGCAAGCAAATTTAAAGAAAGAAAGGAATTGTTCAAATTGTGATGGAGCATATACAGTGCACATTGCTTCACTTACACAGAAACTCAAATACTGAGAACACATTAAAAACACAGGAAAAACCCACAGACTAAGGCTCATAGCATTATTAGAGAATTTCAGTCTTCCTTCTCATATTTTACTGAGTTTCACTGAAAAACAACAAGAACAATGTAAAATTTTCACATCAAAAGAAAAAGATACTTACATGTGACGATTCGGCTAATGAAGTATCTTGTGTCCGATATATTCCTATGGGAATTTCACATGTGGTTGAACAAAGCTTTTGATATAAACGACCATATGTTCGAATCCACATATCATCCTTAGTAATTTTCATCTGCAATGTATATAGTAACATAATATTTTTTTTGTATTGGGATGAAGTTTCAGCATTCACTTCAGAATTAAATGACATGTATAAATGAGTTCATATGAAACTTGAATGATTTGGGTCATTAAACCACATGAGTGATACAATATTAAATTTCACATCAAAATAGTGTAAAGGAAAAGAAGATAAAATTCAAGTGACAAATAAAACCATTAATGTTATTATTACAAAATCTATCTATTTCCTGGCAGAGAGCAAGAAAATAATTATTCTTATATGCCAAAAGAAGTTAACACAATGAAAGAATGAACCCAAGTGAGCACAAACAAAATGGATTTGTTTTAACCAGTATAAACATTTTAAGAGAACCTTTAAAAAATTTACTTTTGTGAACATTCCAACATATTTAAGTGATTTGTCATGAATATGACACCAACATGAAAATAATCATGTTGATGATTTATAGCAAAAAAATTTCCATCAAATTTTGAAACATTCAGTGGTATGTTGTTAACTCTTGGAATATCTTGCTTTGAGGTCTTAATACAAAAGCAAGGCTTCTTATAGCTTGATGGACAAGCACGTCTTGAAATCTATTGTTTACATTCTGTTCATCAAGTGCTCAATGAATTTCTGTTTTTACTATATGCTCCTTTAATTCCTGGATTGTGTATTATTTCATCAATATTCAGAAGAATGATTAACTCCTCTTCTCATAACTACTTGTACAAGTGTCTTCCTCCATTTTCATAACAATATGAGCAACAGCAATGTGTTCATTTCTTCTAAAAAGTAGTACCAAAAATGACCGTAGGGACAACAACTGAGAAGAATAATAACTGAAGTCATGGATTTCAGGAGATTCCACGCTCAACTTAAAATTCCTACTTTTGTTTGGATTGTAGGAAATAGTAATATTGATTGGTTTTGTGCACAATCTGATGGAGCTAGATGTAAAACATACATTTCTGCCCGTAACTCAATTTTGATCAAATGTGGACTTTGCATGTGGTGTTCTTGCAATCACCGATACATTTGTATTTCTTCATTACTTCTATTCATATTTTTCAATTAAAGTCCTTCAAACATTAAAGTAAATATAATTTATGTTTTTTTTAATTTTTTTAATTAAAATTAAAATTTTAAAAAAATTAAATTTTTGATTAAGTTTCGATTGTATTTGTAATTGTAATCTAACATTGTACATGAAAATATTTCATGTAAATTGTTCTTATTATATTGAGGTTTTATTGTCAAGGGATTTACTGCATTATTTGGTTACTGACATATCTCATATCAGCTAGGACAAAACATTTGAATAAATTTGGATAATTCATTCTTTCAATGTTTCTTAAATTGTAATTTTTAAAAAAAAAAATTAAATATGGGAAAATATTCTCAAAATGCATTTCTAAATGGTACAAATACAAGAACTCTTTTTCATTTGCTTACTGTCAAAACAAAATATTGTTAAGAACTGGATATGAAGGTCCGCCCGCCCGCCCGTCCGTCCGTCCGTCCGTCCGTGAACACTACTAGCACCTAAACCATGCACAGGATTTTTTAAAAATTGAAGAAATTCTGTCCACTCCACTCTACTTGAAGCTTTGAAATTTTGAAAAATATTCTTTAAAATTTGAGGGTACTTCACATGAAGTTCACTGGTCTTTTTCAAAATTTGCTTAAAAATGACTCCAAATTTTTTCTTTAAATATCTTGTAAAAATAGAGTAAAATACCCATATAAAGGTGGCATAGGTCCAATTTTCAATGTAAACTCTGAATTTTTGAAAATTGCGAAAGTTACATTTTTTGAAAATTTTAGTAGTTTTCATGCAATAGTGCATGTAATATTTGCAAATTTAACAAAATAACAAAAACAAGATTTTTTTTATTAATGTGATTTTCTTATTAGTGTTAATGACACTTGTAAATTGCAAAAAATTAATTTTTTTTCGGCGTCTTCTTACAACTATAAATTTGAGAAACAGATTTTTCCTTCAAATGAAATTTGTTACCAATAAATAGTTCTTTCATTTCAGAAAACTTGAAACTCTGTAGTTTTTGTGCAATAGAGCATGCAATATTTGCAATTTTATAAAATTACATCAACAAGATGTTCTCAAAAACGGCTTCAAATTTTTTCTTTAAATTTTTGGTATGGGTAGTACCAAAAGACTTAACTTTGTCAATGCACCCTATCTGATGACATAAATGCCATATTGTTCTATTCATTTGTTTTTTCAAAAATCCCAAAAATGTATATTTTTACTTGTCTCTCATGTTGGTAATATTTACATTAAATGCAATTTCTTCACATTGTTAGATTTATGAGTACATGTGCTTTAAATAATGTCAAATAAAGTTTCTGGAAAACTCAAGAGTTTTCTGTAAAAATGAGCTCAAAATTTCCTTTTAAAGCTTAAAGGCCATTTTCTCAAAAATAGCTTCAATTTTTTTTCTCAAATTTTTCTAATGGATAGTGCTAATTACATTGTTTGATTTGACATAAAATAATACACCAAAATGAAATTTATTTCTCCAAATATTACGCAAATGTAATATTTTTTAAATGTGTCTCACGCCGTTAATACACACATTTCCATCAATTTGTATACATTATTGCATTTGTGAGTGGAAGTGCTTCGAAAGACTTTAAATTCAGTTTTTCGAAATCTCAATATATTCCTGTGAAAAAGAGCTTCAAATTTTGCATTTACAGTAAGGCTTAATCACCATTTTCTTAAAAATAGGTCAAATTTTTCAATGAAAATTTCTATTTAGGATGAGGTTTTACTCTTTTTTAATATTCTTGAAATAATATTTTGGTTCTATTATTAAGAAACCGAAAAGTTGAGAAAATGTCAAAAAAATGTACTTTGGGCGATAATATATGTCAGCTGGCCAGAGAATGGAGCAAGACCTTAAAGCCAGTCCACACCAAAGAAATGAGAAAACTGCCATGAGAAAGTCTGTGTCATTCTGTAGCACCTCTAATTTTTTCTAAGAACGATTATTGGAACAAAAAACAATATACATAGTGAAGTAAACCAGAGCAGAAATCAAATACTCTATTTGGAACTAATTTATTTTATTCTTTTTTTATTCTAGCAATTTAACTATTGTTTATAGTTGTCAGATTTGTCATGTATCTAAAAATATATCCTTCCTGTAGCTTTTGTTTCGTTCAACTGAAATTTTCCCTTGAGTACGAAATAGTTTTAACATTTTACTTGCCTGCTTATTGTTAGAGTTATACCAAGTTTACTGAAATAAAGAGTTGTTTTCATTTTTGTAATGTAATAAATGTAATAAATTTTGTTTTGAGGATCATTTTGCTAAAAACAAAAATGATTGTAAGTTTATTTAAAGAAAATTGATATCTAAATACAAATGTAAAAAGTCTGTAATTAAAAATATAATAAAACCTTATAACCTGGTGTAAACAGAATAGCTTTGTTTATGCAAAAACTCATTTAAACAAAAAACTAATTTAAACAGAAAAAGCAAAATGAAACTGATTTAAAAAAAGAAATGGTTTTCATTAAATTTTGTTTTTTTATCTCCTGTTTGTATTGGATATAATGACCATGTTTGTTATAAACAACCTGAGAAGAATATAAAGATAGTCTATAAGAAGGGATTTACATTGTCTCTTTAAGGTCGACTGGAACAATATCTTCCGTATGTATAATGAAAATAAATTTGAATACTCACGGAAGTAAGGAATCCTGATCCAGGAGCTTGATCAATTCCCAGTAGTAGACGAACAAATGTAATGACATAATCTTTGACAAAGGCTTGGTACAAAAGGGTGTCCAACATACTTGCACTAAAGACGCTCCCTGCAGCAAACGGTAGCCGAAACATATAAGAAATATGAGAACCTCGTTCTTTTTCTCTCTGCAATCACAAATCACAAATATATATTTAAATTGCCTTCATGAAGTCCAAAGCATTTTTCACTTTTTCTTCAGTCAGCAGCATACCTTTTCCATCTTTGATAAATGAAGGGCATATTTATCATGAGCTCGGAATTGCATGAATCTCATATTTGATGACTGTGATAACTCAGTTATACTCTTAATGCTGGGAAAAAACCTAAAACATAATTCATTACATCAAAAATAATTTCCAAATAATTAATTAAATGTAGATATTTTAAAATAAGTTTTAGACTTCCCCAACAAAAGATAGTCATAAATCTCACATGAAATATATAGATTGTTTCTTAAACTAAGAGACCAGATGTTAGTCACTAAACAAATTCAAACAAGGCAGGCAAGAAAGCATGAAAATTTCGAAAATTGGCTCTGAAATAGGCATTAAATAAATTTTATGTTTATAATTTCCCAATAAATACTGACATTATAAGGGAACATAGGTTATATAACATTATATGATAACGAGGATGCAAGGCTTGCAAGTACAAACATAGTTAACAAAGAAATAACTTGAAATTAAATAACTTGCTAGAAAATAAAATATCTTTAAATTATATTTTATTTAATTAGAATAACATATCCCAAAACACATTTGAGCAACATACTTTAGAGAACAGAACTGAATCTAAATGAAACAATACATACTAATTTTGACATTGTGATAATATCACTTTGTACCGCACACAACAGAACTCAATTGAAACATTGTTCTTTCATCTGCAAATCATCGCCATGTTTTTTAACCACTGAAAGTCCAGATGTTCAGAAATAACTTGCTCAAATATTGTTGTACCATTCAGCTTGCATACCCGAAAGAGAATTTTCTTGGCAATGTCACCTATGACACCCAGTGATTTTAAATAATGCTAAGAAGAGAAGACAAAAGGAGTTATTGAACATTATTTTTTAACTGCTGTTTTAATGTTCTGTGTTTGTTTTATTTCAAGATGTTTTCACCTCAAGATTAGTAAACTTCATGACTTCAAGAGATGTAAAAGATTTCTAGAATTTGTTAATTCTGTGACATTCTCAATAGTTTTGAAAAAAATCAGAATACAAGTTATTCCTGAGCCAATTTATCTCTATTAAGAATTTCAAAATAAATGTTTTATCAAATATTGGGTATCTTTAATCTTCTGTAAGGAATAAAAACTGAAAATCATACAGAAACAAAGATGCCTTGGAATGGAAATACATTCACATGCTACCAGATTAGAAAGTTAATAAAGCAAATGAGCTTCATGGGCATTTACAGGCATTATGCATGAAAACAAGCAGAAATAGGCAAAATTATCTTTGCTCTAAACAACACTAATACCTTGACATGAACTTACATTAACTTATTTTTATGTATTTCTAATAATAAGAGCATGGGCATTTTGCCTAACATCTGGTCTCTATTTATAAGCAATGGAAAAAGAGATCACAGCAGTGGGAAAATACGGTGTAGATAGCTGATCTGTGTAGACAAGATCGCTAAGGCCAGATGCGACTTGGGAGCCAAAGGTTAGAATCCCACCTTAGCCATGAATGTTAGCTTCTGTATAGTGACATGGTTATAGCTTTTCCAAACCAACATGCATCAACTAAAAGAAATAACCTTTCCTTCGCTTCCCCCACCCTGATTAGAAACTAGGTAGGATGATTGGAGGAGTTGGTGGTCTGCTTGCGGACAGGTCCATGGACCTTGACATCTGTGCCACGTGACCACCACTTTTCCTCCCCAACTCTTAAAGGTACTAGAGTTCTCACTACAGGCTCATGGGTCACAGGCTATGAAGGCACTAAGTGAAATGGGTCTATGGACCTCAGTGGTGTGAAAGAGAGAAAGCTGATGTGCTGCATCAGGATATCAAAGGGTGTCGATTAATTTTGAAGGTGGGGACGTTGGTGAATTCCTGATGGAAATTCCGACATTAAAGCTTGTTTTTGTTTTTGTTTTTGTTGTTGTTTTTGTTGTTGTTTTTGTTGTTGTTGTTGTTGTTGTTGTTGTTGTTGTTGTTGTGATGATGATGATGATGATGATGATGATGATGATGATGATGATGATGATGATCATAATGATGATAAAGCACAATTAGGTGACAGAGTGAACAATATTTACTCTCTGACCCTCACACCTCAATAAAACAGTAAATTTATCTCAAGCATGGTGCACTGGTAAATGAAATATATGAAATGGATCTGTTGTAACATGAATATAATATGACTGTATTGATTGCTATCTAAATTATCAATTTTTAATTTCCATATGAAGAGTTTATATAATATTTTAATGTTTGAGGTTCAGAAAACAATATTAAAAATTTTAAAAATTAAATTTTCCCAATTGAATTTTGGAAAAACATCAGAAATAGATTGTTGAATGTCTAATATTACAGTCCACGTATCATCGTTAAAACCATTGAAATCTGCATACTTGAACATAGTTTCAAAATTTTATATTTATTGACAACTACATTTTCAGCCAGGGTGATACCCGCACGCAGGAGATCATCCAAACTACAACAAAGAAATTCATTTTCTGTTATTACAATAAAATTTACCTTGAAAAACATATTTCATTTCATTGCTCATTTAAATTTTTCATGCAAATGAAGATACTTAGTGATAATATAAAAGTAGTAGGTCAATATGAAGTTTACAGCAAAAAAAATCATTTAAAGCAATGATCTCAACCTTTTGACTTTCAAATAATCTCCTTTCTTCAAAATATTCAGATTCATAAATAAAGAAATAAGATGATTTAAATTTTGAAATAAAATAACTTTTTTAAATAATGGAATTTAATTAAATTTAGTATTTTCTTGTTTCTGTTTTTTCTTCAAAGAGAGATAACAAGATTTTATTGTAATATAATAAAATTTAAATAAAACAACATTCACCGACTCAAAGAAACTATAAACTATAAAAAAGATATATTGCCTGGAGTAAGGAAGAATGATGCACTGTATGTAAATGCATGCCTTGCATTTACAATCTGTCACAAGTTTTAAACACTACGAATCCCAGAATGGTGCATTGCAGAAGATAAATATCTTCCTTCCCCAGAAGTGCCCTATTATTTTTGTATTTTCATTGAAAGCAAAATGCAATTGAGGGGGCCTTGCAACATGATACAGACTATCAGCGGTATTACTGCAACCAAACACAAAGGGCCTATATTGTATGTACTCATTTAAACGCCAAATTCACACTGCACCAATATTTTAGGACTAATTTAGTTCAGATTGCTGACAGGAACTTTCACACAACCAGTAGAGTAATTCATAATGACAAGTAATTCATAATGCTCATAGACTCTCAACACGGCATGATGCAAGACTTACTCTTTTTTAAAAAATATATTTGTTACATACACTCAAATGTACATATATCTGTGTCTGCATGAACATGTATTATGCGATAACACGCCAACTTTAACAGATTTATTGAAACATTAATAATCCTCTACTTTTCATGTTTGAGATTTTTTACTAAGCAATCCATAAATAGTTGATAAGACAATTACCAGTCAATGGATCCCTTCATCCAATACACTAATGGAAAGTATGATACAGAATCTAGAAAAGCAATGTCTGGCCGTCTCTCCAGGAGTAATATTATTGGATGGAGTGAAGTTTTAGAGCGAAAGTGTGCTCGAAGAGGGATAATAAAATTATAGATGCCATTTGAAGCATAATCTGCTGCCAAAATAATGGTCTTGTTTTGCCAGTTATATTCTTTAGCATTTCGATAACTGCAGTGTTCACAAACCTAAGGACAAAAACAAAAATGAATAAAATATTTAAAAAATAAGGTATTTTTATGAAAAGAAATAAACTTGCTATAAATATTGTAAAATCATTCTTTATTAACGAACTTCACATTTGTAATGTACTCACTTGAGCTAACTGAAGACAGCATAGAGGCTTTTTCTCCTTTAACAAGTAGCAAAGAGTGGGGCTGACACCAATGTAAAGGGGAAACTGGAGGAAATCCTTTGACAATTCTGTGGAAATAACAATTTATTGGTACATACTCTTTCACGCAAAGAATTAATTTTCTCTTTGTGCACTACAATATGCTTAAAATCAATTATTAAGTTGGTATTACTAATTCAAGGATAATTACTCACAAAACATTGACTGACATTAAACGTTAGTAACAAAGAAATTGAATTTATTTTGTATATTTTCAAAAACAAAAAAGAGAGAGAGAAGTGTTAGCTGAAATATTACTCTATAAATTTATTTTAAAAAAGTTATGAAATTCTTGAAAAATATACACAAGATGCAATCTAGATTGTGTTTTGCATCAGAGTAGACAAACTGAATTTCAGTAACCCTTTTCACAGTTGAAAAGTACCGAAAATAATCGGATACCCACTCCCCTTAAAGTATAAATTTATTTCCATATTAAAGAGCACAAACATCAAAGTAATCTTTTGTGAAGTGTATTGAAAATTCCATTATTTCATAAAATTGAATTTTCTATTTTGTTCATCTTTCATTTTCAGCGAAGTTGAAAAAACTTCACTCTTTCCCAAAGATTTCTTGCATTCTATTATGAAATTTAAAAGAATTTGTAGAATTTTGTAGCAATATTATTAATTAAATTATCTGCTTATAAATGTATTATCATGTTACTGCTTAGAAAGTAAATAATATGAAGCACTCTAGTATTATTTCGTTTATACAGATATTAATACAGATTGATGAAAAAGATTTATAAAAAAAGGTTGAAACTTATTTTAATCACTCTTCAATTCTGAAATGAAAACATAACATCTTCCAATGTAATAATATTTTGTGATTGATAAAAAATACTGGTTCTTTAAATCAATGTGGTTAAGGCTAAGGAACTGAAAATTTTTTCAGTGTGAAAATGAACTTCTTTCATCATGAGTAAATAAAGCATATTGGGTGAGTATTATTACACTATAAGGAAACATGAGTCATAAAATTTTAGGAGAGTAATTTCAAGAAAAGCTCCCAGTTTTGTGCAGCAGAATGAAATGGACAAAGAGAAAGATATAGAACAATAATTCATGCATGCTAAAATGAGGATATACTACACAAAAATGTTCTCTTTCATTCCATATTCATTTTATGAAGATGCATATTTCTGTGTAGTCATGCCATCTTCTTTTTAACAGAATTAATATTATCAGATTTAACTGATTTTAGGTTTTTACTAAGAAATTTAAACTCTTCTGCTTTGAAGTTTATACTGACACATGTAAAATATACACAATATAGACAGACACACTAAGAAATAAGACATTGGATTAAGTTTTTAGTCTTGCTGAATTGTTGGAAACAAAAAGCAAATAGGAAATCTATGAAATTCCACAGGTGAAGTAAATTTAATATATATGCAAAGGCAGTGGAAAGAGCAGAGCAAGCACAAGAATAATACAGAATATTTTGGTATCTACATGTGAATTACACTCTCTAAGCCATAGAAAGCATAAGTGACACAAAGGCACAATATCACATGCATATGTACAAGTTTACTAAGTCTATAATTTATTAATATGCAACTTTTGAGGAATTTGTTTCATATCAATAATACATTTATTTTATCTATGGTTTGTTGAGAACAAGGACATACTTTCATTGTGTATTGTACATGAATCAGTGTCTTATTCTTATAGAATAAGGCATGGACTGATAACAACATAAATACCTTTTCAATTTATGGCCATTAGATAGTCCACTATGAGAAATAAAATAACAATTTATTCAATTAACATATCTCATAGTATAATATTTGATATATATTCATAACTCAAAATGTTGTGTAATTAATTTTAATACATAGATCATTTATAAAATATCTAAATACTTGATTGGAAGTTTGGAAATTAATATATAGAACAAAAGTTAAGAATACGATGGATAATTCTGTAAAAAAATGCATTTATTTTAAAGATCTCTTATTTTTAGATAGTGCAAAATGTGCAACAAATTGAGAATGAAATATCTATGGATGTACAGCAAAAAACTGCTTCTACATATTTGTAGAGTGTGATCCCACTTACCGGGAACATTCGGCATGCCATGCTGACTTAGCACATTCTTCAGTGCTTCCCTCTGTAACGTCAGATCTGAGAAGATAGTAAATGTGTGCCATAGATAGGTGACATACATGAAACATAGCATGCAAGGATTGTTCAGGTTGCACCAAGAGTTCAGGAAGCAGTGATATGATTGAAAAGCAATTAAGAGGTAAAAAGCAAGAAAATATAAAATTAGATTTAGAATAATTTGCAAATATACCTGCAAAACTTTCTACAACATAAATGCTACCTTCAGGAGACAGTGCAGGTCTTCAGTGATTTGAAGAGAAATGCTTCTCATTATTTCAAAAGGTATATCTAATGGTATTTACCATAATATCTCTAAAGAATTTCATTACAGAAAGAGTATTTTGTTTTATAATATATAAAAAAAATGAACAAAGTGAATAGAACTAAGGAAGTTTGTGTACACACAATCTATACAATTAACATTTAACACAGCGGATTGAAAGAATGAACAGTGGTGAAGTTTTTGTTATGATGTATTATTGAAAAATATAAAACTGTATCAAGAAGAAAAGAATAAATTTTCAAAAAAAGATTAATTGAAATGATATTTGAATATCTGTACTTGGACAATGTTGGTTCTAAGATGATGATGATGAGAAAAGCATTTTTAGTTTTATACTATATTTCCTTAGATCTGTAAACCTATGTCAGAGAACTTGAATCCAAAATATATTTAATTATTTTTCATATTGGACATGAAATTATAAACCCCTTTAGAATAGAATTATGTTCAGAAGTAAAGGAGAGACTTTGGGATCCAGGTTCCTAAATTATTTCCTTTTATTTTTAAACCTGAACAGAGAAAGCTTGAGAAATATCCCTGTGATGGGACACTGTAATGAATCAATAAAATACAAATTTTAAACAGAATAGATTTTCCACATAATGGTACTTAATATCAATAGAAGTTTTTGAATGGCCATCAGGTTTGATGACAAAAATGTTCTTTTCATTTCAAGGGATGTTGATCTAAATAGAGCACATGGTTGTGTTGGCAACCACTCCACACGAAAGTTGTATTTTCAAATTAAATGTAAGGTATGAATGTTTTCCCCTTGTGATTATAATGATTTTGAAGGAAAAACAAATCACTTTGTATCCCCTATAATCATTTGAATTTTCATTCATTTTGTAACTGCCTAAGAAACCAACAAATAGTTCTTTGATTCTTGGTTTCTGACATTCTATTGGAAAAATGGTTCTGAAATAATTTCAAAGTGTGGCTTAGAATATTCCTCTTATCTTTTCTCCCAGTAAAATCATTTTTTTCTTTTAAATGTTATTATTTTAATATTATTAATATATTTTTAACTTTATTATATCCTACACAGTTGAACAACAGAAATTTTTGAAACTTAATTTTCAATTTTTTTTTTTTTGGCAAGGTCATATAGTATATTTTAAACATTGTCTATTTTAATTCGTTTCCCAAAGGCCGTCGTTTTTTTGAGTAACTTATTTAACACTCACTATATTGTTCTGAATGCACAAATGTTCTCTACATCAACAGATAGTAAAAATGATTTCAAGACCTTTATGGGGAAGCCTAGCTGTAAGAGAATACCAAACTTTCCACGACGCTATTACATTTGGTGACAATTTTTATTTTTTTTTGTAAACATCTGATAAATATTTAAAAACAAAACTATCATTCATGGTTAAAAAAGATTGTAATAATAAAAATCCTAAATGATGAAATTGGAACTGCATACCTAAAAAAAGATAGGAAAAAAATCTGTGCCGAGTTCTGCTGTGGATCCCCCACCCTCCACTAACTGGTATGCAATTACTAATACCTTTTAAAAAAAAATCTTTCTTATAACTAAGGACCAAAATTTTAGGTTTACCTAAAATTAGTCCTTAGTCATTTAAGGTTTTCTGAGCAGGTAAATCATTTGTGTGTGTGTGTGTGTGTGTGTTTTATTATTTTACGAGGGTAGGTGGAAATCTTCAAAAGACACCATGCGGCCCGTACCACATGATAGTGTGAGATTTTTACCCACTAAAACCAACCTCCCTTCTCCTCCATCCTCCCTGCGGAACCGCCGTTAGGCATTACATCACGGGGAGTGGATTAGAGTGGCTTAGTCATAAGCCACCTCTCTTCGTCAAAACGAAGGAAGGGTCAAACGAGGATCAATCGACTTCCTTCTTTCCTTTCTATTCTCCTGAGCTCAGCTATTATGGTCTGCGCATACGAGCTCACCGCATCCCAGTTGGTTTCTGAGGCGAGCATGCACCAACCATTGCTTCGGTGTCAGCGGGTCGATCCCGAGAATACTCATAACGTGCCGTCGCTGCAGATGGTATCGCGGGCACTGGAAGAACACATGCTCGGCGTCTTCGACAGCAGGTTCACATAATGGACAGAATGGGGTATCTTCCAGCTTGAACCTGTGGAGATATGCCAGAAAGCATCCGTGTCCAGACAACAGCTGTGTCAAGAAGAAATTTACTTCGCCGTGTTTACGGTTGATCCACGGTGCAATGGAGGGAATCATGCGGTATGTCCATCTTCCTGTAATGGACTTGTCCCATCGATCCTGCCATTCGAGCAGTGTTGTCGAGCAGTCTGGGTTCTCCTCTTCTTTGTGATATCGCCTCCGTCTCTCCTGCGCCAAGATATCGACAGGAGGCATCCCCGCGATGACGCACACTGCATCGTTTGACACAGTGCGGAATGCACAAGCTACCCGCAATGCTGATAACCTGTACACTGACGTCATCCCTCGGATGTAACTATTTATCGACGTGGAGTTGGCCCATACTGGGGCTCCATAGAGCAAGACGGACCTCACAACCAAGGCCAGAAGCTTCCGTTTCTCCTGACAGGGCCCTATGTTGGGCATTAGTCTCGACAATGCTGCATTAATTACCGCAGCTTTATTGCTGGCGTACTTCAGGTGGTCAGCAAATGTCAGACGGGCGTCAATCATGAGACCAAGATATTTGATCGACGGCTGCGATGCAATATGGTGGTCTCCGACTTTGAGAGTGATGGTTTCTCTCTTTTCCTGCTAGTGACTAGGATAACCTCAGTCTTGTGCTCAGCTAACTGCAGCCCTGAGGACTTCAACCACTGACTAACAATAGCGATCGCTTCGTTGCAAATATACACAATTTCCTCAATGTACTTTGCAACGGCGACGATAGCAATGTCGTCCGCGAAACCAATAATACTGGTTCCTTCTGGGAGGGGAAGCCGAAGAACCTCGTCATACATCACATTCCATAATGGTGGACCCAATACCGACCCTTGCGGGACACCAGCCGTGATATTATGTACCTTCGGCCCATTATTTGTATTGTAAATCAGGGCTCTATTACTCAGATACCCGGCCACAATCATCCTCAGGTACGTTGGCTGTGTGTATGTGTGTGTGTGTGTGTGTGTGTGTGTGTGTGTGTGTGTGCGTGTGCGTGTGCGTGTGCGTGTGCGGGTGTGTGTGTGGGGGGGTATTTATTAATAAAATGTTACAAGGACAGATAATTTCATACTTTTGATAGTCAAAACTCCAATTCAAATTGAAATTATATCCAGATATTACAATTGTGTGGACAAATGACTCAACAAATGCGAAAATTAAAGAGCCTGATCTACACAAATATTACTTACAAAAATTCAACAAAATAAAAAATGACAAAATAATACAAAAATTTTAAAAGAATTGAATTGTGTAGATGAAAGACTATATAATGGCACAATGGGAGGATAATTTTGGATTCCCTAATAACAACCTTCTGAGCATGTGTAAACTCACAAGCATTGTATCTATCTCTCCTTTGATGACACTTGTGGCTACCACTTGTGACTCTTGAAAATCAGGTTTGATGGCCGAGGGTAATATTAATGCATAATAATTCCTATCCTCATGCTAATGCCAATATAATAACAAATTAGATTTTTTTAAAATTTCAAGACCCTTAGGAATTTTTAGATACTCAAGTCTTACTTATGTTTTTTTAGGTGTGATAAAAATGAAATATCAGACCCTCATGATCATGATAAGGAAAATTGCCCAGGGACTTTTTCCTTTGGAAGCAGGGAACAAAGTAGGTAAACTCTAAACACTTGAGCCTAACTTATAACAAATTACATTTTTAAATAATAATCAAAAATGTATGTTATTTAGTAGTATGATATTTCCTCTTGAAACTCACATAATGAACACTGTCAAACATTGCTGTATATAACTTAACACTTCAATTAAATTCAGATAAAAGGTGTCCAAAAAAAAACAGAAACATGTATTTGTTATGAACACAAGTAAAAAAAATTAAGTTTCAGAAAATGTTTAAGAGAAATGGATTGTCATATTTTGTTAGGAAATTAGTCCTCCACACTGCATTTTTACAATGAAAGCAAAGTGATGCAAGGTAATCTATCATTATTCTTTGTACTTGACATTATTTCTGCACACTGAACATTCAAAGAGAGCTGAAATCTCTAATAGATGATTAATGAGGTCACAACAGAAAAGGAAAAAAGCAAATATTTAATGAAATGCAAAAAAGTGTAGAAGCTGTGTTATATGAAAAGGTTATGTACTATGAAATGAGCTAAAACTATGTTAAATAATGATATGAAACTTTTGAATTCAGCAATTGTTCAAGAATTTTTGCAATTTTAATCTGATGACTAATGCAGAATTTTCATCAGGAACAGACACCAGTGAGTATATGAATTTATTTACAATAAATATTTACAGCATATCTACAGACCTCAGTCTTAAGGGCGTTGTCGGAGCTATCAGCGCGCCAGCCCTCCTCTCCCAACACGCGCTGGTATCTATATACACCAGGGCAGATTGTCTGCCAAGGCACACCAGGCGCGGAGTTGCGAGTCGTCGCCAGCGTTAAATGTGCATACTTCATGTACGAACCTCGAACGCACCTGTAAGTGCCTGCAGCACCGGCACCAGACTTGGCCGGACAAGCTTTGTGGTCTGGCCGCGAGAAACAAAACGTGCTATTTTTAATAATCACGTTAATTATTTTTAATAATCTATCCTTTAGGTTACGCCTCTCGGACATGGCAAGATAAAAGTAAGAAGAGCTGCTGTAGCAAAAATTTAGATGAAGGTAAAAGGTATGCAGGATGTGTAAATGGTTTCATTCAGGATGCAGAACTATTGTTTCCCTAGAAGGCAAAAGACGTAGATGAGTACCATGGAACTATGTCAGCAGATATGTTCCAAAAGTAGGTGAAAGAGGAATTATTACCTCGTCTGCCAGAACCATCAGTTATTGTAATCGACAATGCACCTGTTCATTCTGTTCTGGTGAGTGACATTTTAAGAAGTGTTCTTTTGGAAATGTAAAAATTATTCTTTCGAGAATACATTAATCCTTTATGATAATAACTGAAGTTAGAAACAGGTTTGCAACTATTAATTGGTAAAGAGGTTATTTCAGCAATTATTTACTTCACAAAAAAGGTGAAATACAAAATTTATTATATTAAATTGTGTTCAGTGATTTTATTTAAATCAGTAAAATTAATTTCTCTTAGAGTACAACAAGATTGCCAATAGATGCATTTCTTTTATTTATCTCTTATTTATCTTTCTTTTCTATTTATTTAAAAAGAGTATAAAAAGAAATGCAATTTTTGAATAAAATTGGAAATAAACATCCTTTGTCATTTCTAATTTTCTAGAAAGGGAAAAGGCCATCATCCAAGTGGAGGAAGAGTTAAGTGCAGGAGTTTCTTCTCAAGCTGAAATACTATTTATGCTTGAGCATACATTTAAAGTCTTCTTTTTGAAAGCTTCTGAAGTTTGTGTTTAGAAAAATTACTCTTGAAATAACATAAGTTTTATTGAATTAAAAATACAATAAGGCAGTTTTATTTTTTGCATGATGATGTGATTGCAATGTTGTCATTAGTTAAAAAATCATATCAATGTATGTGGAATTTTAGATATGTTGTGAATGAAATTATTGAAGAAACTGGTCATCAAGTTCTGAGGATACTCCATTGTTGTATGCGGAGATTTTAACATTGATTTTCTGGTCGAATCTTGCGAGAAAGAAAAGTTTCTCAATTTAATTAATTCATTTAATTTAGACATTACAATTAGTGTACCTACACGGATCACACAACATTCGATGAAGGCAATTGATCAAATTATAATTAACAAAACTACTACTCGATATGAAGTTGAAACAAAAGATTAGTATACAGTGACCACGATGCACAAATTCTTACCATTATAAGAAATGCGATCAGACACAATAAATATTACACGTATGACTAGATTGTTTACTAAAAGTAAAATTAAATTAGTCATCGATTACTTGATGCAGGAGTCATGGGAATCGGTTTATAATACTGCTGATACAGTACTGGAAACATAAATTGATCGCGGCCGTCTGCGGCTAAGTTCAGCTTTTGCACGGCAGACAGCCCTTGTCGCGACGAAACGTCGCGGTAGACCTCACAAACCATCGTATCAATCTCGATGCAGGAAGTGCCTAACAAAATTACGACGTACAAAATGGCGGAGCGCTGCTAGTTCAGATGTGGAAGTATTTTCAAATAAAATACATGGAAGAAACACTTGTATGAACATGAAAGTAAAATTCATTGAAATGTATGAACACATAACGCTAACCTGTGCCACAATTCTTTTTGAAGAAGTACTTTATCAAATGACCAGTTTACTACAGAATTTTGCGATAAGAAAAACGATTATAATTATATTTTCAATTGTTCAAATGTATATTACATTAGCAAAAATGCAAAATACCGTCTTTCTTCGAATCGTTAAGACTTTGAAACATTTTAATAAAGAAGTAAGGAATTCAAAGACCAACTGTATATTTAACATTAAAAAGTAACAATTAAACTAGATATTAAGCAATTAAGTGCATCTCATGTCAAATTGTTATTTGCTATCGCAAATCAGGGACAATTTGGGGACACTCCCCAACAGGAATTAGCGCACATTTCGCATTTGTTTATAAAATTGTTAATTGTTTGCAAAAATTGTTAATCCGCGGTTTTGGTTCTGGACATCAGAAAACTCTTCCCACTTTAAAATTGCAAAAATTGGAAATTGTTTATAATTTTACAAATTTTGCAGATGCTTTTTATTCTCTCATCTCAATTCCTTTACACAAGATGCAAAAAATTCCGCAATCCAACCGGAGCTATCGCCTTTCGTTTCGTGATACGCAATTGTTTATAGTATCTTCGTCATTCAACCCTCACTTGTTTCCAACCCCAATTCATTCGGTTGGCAGTCAAGTATAAAGAGAACCCTTCCCACTTTAGAATTGCAAAATTTGGAAATTGTTTATAAATTTTTAAATTTTTCAAACAAAACTTATTGCTTTTTTAAAATTGCCTTTAAACGAGATGTAAAATTTCGCAATCCGATTAGCGCTATCTCTTTCGTTTTCGAGATACGTAATTGTTTATAAGAAATTATGTATGTGACCAACTATTTTTTTAGCGGTTCCACGTTAAGCTTTTCTACAAACCGTTTTGCAACGGCTCAGCAGTTTCTCCGGCAAATACATTTGAAGTTCTAACGGGAGTGGAAGACAAGCAGCCACAACGCTTGCATATATTGCCACGAAAATTGTTCCTGGTTAGATTTTCCAATTTTTTTAGCTCCTAATTTTCATTTCATTCTAAATACTCTAAGTTCCATTTGTTTAACAATTGCAGCATAAATTTAAAAATACTACTCGAGTCGGCTACCGAACAATCTTCACCTTGGGAAATAAAGAAAGAATCATCAATTGGCTAGAAATACCCCTTCGGTGAAAATTGCGTCCTTCACTCCACACGTTTCTAGGCGAAATATTTGAGCTTGTAAGCATAAATCTTTGTAACACTCGCTTTTCCTCGAAAGCCAGCACATCACCTTTTTAGGAAGCCAATTCTTTACAACATAAAATTGTGGAGAAGTTTTCAAATTAAATATACAAAGAAAACAATAATTTTACATTTAATTATCTTCACGTATAAATATAGACATTAAAGCTTTACAGCTCCTCAGTATTCACACGTTCAAATACAAATACATTGTTATAACATCCACAATTTTCATTTCTAACCAGTAAGTCTGCTGCCTTTAGAAGCATATAGCATCAGCATGAAATATGCGAAAGGTAATAATACGATTATAATATAGTATTGACATATATTCATTTATGGCATTTGTAATTGAAGGAATGTGAACGTACGTATGCAGTTAAGTAAATATCAATGAAGGTGCAAGTTTGCAAATAAACATGTTTTAAAATTTAATTATTCAAGTTCAGAACAATTCCTAGAAGCATTATTTTCCATTCGACTCTAACACGCCAATGCTTTTGTACTAACCTCTGGATCTAAGTGTATTGTTTGGTCATCGCTTGTCAGCGTCAAAATCGAGGAATCATGGAAGTTTATAAGTCTTTGAAATACGTATATGCTGAGGTCATCTTCATGAAACTCAGAAAATCTCTGAGCATATGAAAGAATAAGTCATAATTTCAACAATGAAGCTACTACGACATACTAATCATAATATCCTCAATTTCGTTTACATATGTGTTCTTTGGAGCGTGCTCCGTGTCTCTAAGTAGCAAACATTAACATAATCATTAAAATTAAAAGTAACGGTTAGGATGAAGAAGTTCACATCTCTTCATAATTGTTTGTCATATCATGTTGAAATATTATTGTCAATAAAATTGTAGTTTTATTTAATTTGAAATAACTGCTTTAATATTTTGAGTTTAATTAACAAAATGTAGCTACGAATTGACGCTAATAGCCTTTCGAGAGGTTTCCTCTACAGACGTATTTCGTCATCCTTATTCATTCGCTTAGTATACTGCAATCGCTTTCATTTATCATCGATCATGTTACAGCGAGGTTTTTAATGTTTATACGGTACCGAATTGTCCCATCAAATATGGACCACCCCATAACTCCTAAACGGTTCAGGGTATCGAGTTGCAGTTTTCTCTGACATTGCAAAATCATAGAACAGGTAACATGCGCTGGTGAAGGAATTCTCTATACTAGTTTTAGTTTTCGATAAATTTAATCATCTTTTATTTTTTAAGTGGAACTACATATTTTCCTTATCAGCAATGGATTGATCATTCAAATAGGAATAAAATGATGTATCATATATTAGTATTTTACGAGTAATTTGAGTATAAAATTAGATTTTTTGGCATCAGATTTTCAAGTAAACGGGCAGCCTTTGCAACAGTCGCCGTTTTGGGAAGGTGGCCTCCGGGACGTTGATATTGTTTTGTTAAGAGAGGAGTGTGAGAGGGATGGTTGTGTAGGGTAGGATGAAGGTGTAATTGCAGCAATTAATGATCTTGACATGAAAAACATATGAACAAACATCAATTATAACGATCAATAGAAATTTTTTCCCAGTTGTTCATCTGAGTTGAACTTATCTTCTTCTGAAATTCCAATCAACGATAATCGAAAGAACGAAATAAAAATATATTGTAACGATAATAATGATAATAATAATAATAATAATAATAATAATAATAATAATAATAATAATAATAATAATAATAATAAAATCATTTCTATATTTACAAAAATCGAACTCAGTGCAGAAACAAACATTATTTTAATACTATATGGGAAGCGAATGAATCCTTAAAGATTTTCATTTAATATCTTGATTAAATCATCAATAATGATAGGTTGACATTTCTCTTATTATTCGGTACCTAAACTTCCTATTTAAACACGTACTACCAGAAGAAAAGTAATAAAAGCAAAATATATGACAGTTCTATCAGTGTAAATTTACCAAGCTTTAACAAAAATGCACTATCTGCATTCGCTACTGCTCATCTGATTAGAGAGTTTCTCATTTCATAACGCCAAGTGCTGCCTCAAACTTGAAACTGCAAGAAGACGGAAGTGTACCGTTTTCTTTTCCATTCAAGAACAGCAGTCGTGGTTGCAAAGTTAACAAGTGATCATTTTGAATTAAATGACATTTACCAACAGAGACGGTGGTTGGCTTCTTGTTCACGTTGAAAATGATATTTGTATAATTAGCATCATCTTTACGCTACCAATTTTTTATATCGTTCTTTGGAACGATCAATGTTTTGAAATTTTAGTAGAGGCAATTAAAATCCAAATAAATAAATGGAAAACATCTCCCATTCTGATTGTTAAAATTGGTATTTCTTAGTGTGATGTCTGTAATGTCAGCACCAAGAATTTACTGTAGTTATGCCTCTTATCTCCCCACTACCACCCTCTCAGTCAAGACGCAGCTATCTAGAACGCCGTGATAATATCTCCCCAAGGGCGACAGTTGCAAGGGCTGCTACAGGAAATGACAGTTTAATTGAAAATAACATGCCAAAAATCTAATCTTGTACACAAATTACTATCAAACTATTAACATATGATAATCATTTTATTCCAATTTTCATGATCTATCCATTGCGGGTGAAAAAATATATAAATCCATTTGAAAAATCAAAGATGATTAAATTTCTCGAAAACTAAAATTATTATATACAATTCCTCTACGGCTTGTGCCCCGTGTTTCCGCATTGTTCCAGCAAAACCTGTATTTCAATTATCCTGAACCGTTTTAGAAGTTAAGGGGGTGGTCCATAGTTAGTGGGACTCCCTATTGTATAACTAACATTACAACTGCATTCTGACGGGCAGGAATTCGGGCTCTGTAATTCGTGCTCTTTTTGCAGTATGAAAACCAACTCTGTGGTGTGTGAAAGTGTATTTATTTATATATTTATTTTTACTTTCTCATGTAAAAGATTGGGAGTAACAAAGTAATATTTAGAGGTTTGTATGTAATGTTGCAGTAGTGATGTCGAGATTTTAATGGAAATACACCTTTTAGGGTCTTAAGTTACCAAGAGAGTGTTGTATTTCAAAACGTCCGTCTCTCCCTCCATGTGTCCACTGGTCTGTCTGCCTGTTTCTCTGTGAACATAGTGTATATAAACTATTCGTAAATTTTGTCAAAATTAATTTTCTATTAACGATCTGGCCCGAATCCAGGCCCTGCGATTTTGAAAATAATTCTTTAAATTTTTAGGTTAATTTAGTTGAAGCTTCTGAGGAGCATTTTCACTTTTCGTCGAAACGAGCAAGAGTTTTTTCGACCTATATATGTAACCACAGTCAGACATCGCCAACGTCGGAACCAACTCTAGGGCCTCGCGGTCAGTAACGTTACAGGAAAACTGTAACGATGCCACTGAACTATCGCAACCTTTCCAACGTGTACTTAAAAACATAGTAACTCTTATTTCCCATTTAATGTTTTAATTTTCCATGTACAAATATTCAATTGTTTTATAGTATTTGTGCACATAGTAAATTTAACTTATATGGCTTCTGTTTGAATTGTGTAACAAATCGGACAAATTGTATATTTATGAAAAAAATTATTACAATACAATTAATCAATTATTACAATTAATACAATGAAGATCTATTGTGTGATAAAATGATGTTCCTCTAAACTGAAAAATGTACCGAGCGAATGTTTGCTACTCTGGCAGTTTTTCTGTGTACTATTCGTTACTTCTGTGAATGTTGTCTGAAGAATACACTGCCGTTAGACGAAGATAATTATACATATTTCTTTTTAATGCAATCTGCTCTTCAATATTAGTCTTTCAAATCATCTCATGTGCACGTTTCTTAAAATATGAGTGTTTTTCGCAAAAGTTTGTGTTATATGGTGACAATATATACATATGTTTTCGAACACCACTAATACACATGCTAGAGATTTATTTTCAAGTGCAATCGTTTTAAATACTAAATTATAAAATACGTTTTATTTAGAATTTTGTCTGAAAAAAAAAAAACAGTAGCTTTTGCGATTTTTCGAAAGAATTTTCTGGCATCAGAACATTGTAATATTCAAAACACTACATAAATGAGCCTACCCACGGACAATATCGTAGCGTGTTTGGTTGGGTAGATTCTTTCTTGTGCTGAAGATCTCGAGTTCAAATCCTAGCCTGCACTACTAATATTTTATTCTGTACGATAGAGTATGTATCTGACAAATGACTTTGAAATCCAATTGTAGACGTGGAGATTTTATACATCGTTTTGCTTTTCAATAATTATATTTTTTGTCTCTCAGCCGTGTCTCTGTCGTTTCCTTAACGTTTATTAGAAAATGAAGTGTTAGTAGTGTAAAAGTTGTAACATATTACGTAACCGTTACCAATAAAACAGAAAGAAGACCGGTTTTATTGTTTGTATTAGTAGTCAGATGATGAAAGTTAATAACTGCCGTCAACGGTAGGTTTTTTAATTAAATATTTTTGAGAATCGACTAATTACCAGCTGCACTGAAACCCTAAACTTTCCGACGAAAGCTGTAACGGCTATTCAGGCTAGTGTAATTTTGTTATCATAAGCTGGGATGCGATAACCGAGCAGCGGCAACAGCTCAGGATTTGTAACAGGGCATTGGACACAGGAGGCCTGTAGCCGCTGTAACTCTTTAACACGAGGATGGATTCTTTGCGTGTAGGGAAAGTGAAATTATGTGAGCTTATTGCACTCGTCGATCACAAATCATGTGCGACCGCGCCATGTGGCTGCCTGAAATTTGACATTTTGCAAACACGTTGGGACGTATATTAGCACAGTGTTTAAAATCTGTTCCTCAATGTTTCTGTGCGAAATTAGTTTGTATTTTGATCTGTACGAGAATTCATTATTACGTGTTTTAAATTAAAATTTCACAAAACAATATGAATATCGGCATACATTTTTAACATGAATAAAGTAATAGAAACCCAATAGAAACTTGAATTATGAAGACAGGGATATTTTATTAGACTTGTGCATCAATCAAATGTCAATGTGAAAATGGGTCGGACATTTAAATAGTAAATATTCTTATATTTGGTGTCTTCTCTGGTTACTAATCTGGTACTCTAGAGCGCCACTAAGTGAGCTTTACCTTAAAACTACCTTAAAATACTAAGAAAGCAATTCATTCACTTCTTAAATTCTGACATTCACTGATCACTGTACTGATCCTGTAGGTCATATGTGGTCAGTTATGGGTTTGAAAATAGAAAATACAGTTTGTCTAATACAAAAATATTAAACATGCTTGTCTGAGAGAACGAAGTTTAACTGACCCCGCGACTACAGCAACGTTGCTGAAATCTATGTTGCAAAGACTGACAATAATCAATGCAAATGGAATTTATACCCAGTATTAAATAATGTAATATATTTTATTCAACACGACGTGTACGAAGACTTTTAAGCTTACAAAAACAGCCACTTTATTTTGTTTCCAAATATCAGAGTTGGTAACATTTTGAACTTTTGTAATATAAAGGAATAAAAAGAGTAGTCTTAATTTCTAAACCTGATATCTTTATTGTTTCTAACACATCGTTCGTATTATGTAGTAGAAGCTTCTGCTAGAGTTTTCTAGTTGTTCCCAAGGCCGTCCTTCGGCCTAAGCAACTGCCATGAGTCCCAACTTCAGACGGGGACATAGATGATTGAAATAAAAACACATCAGGATCCCCAGCCAATTTTGTATTACACTCTTGAAATCAATAAATATGTAAATGTTTTTATCTTTTACAGTTTAAATAGCTTCTTAAATATCGCAGGATTATTGATAAAGTGATCAAGTCAAAAATTAGTTTATGTATTGGATATAAGGCGTTCTGAGTTTCTAAACCTTCCAAAATTAGTTTTCCGATTTTCATATTATTTATTGTAATGCTATAGTTTCTATATTATTTACATTACCTATATGATCTATATTATACTACATCTTCTATTTTTAACATTAGTTCAATTTTTGTTTATTCAATTGGTCAAATTTCGTAGAATTGTAGACTTCGTCCCTCTACCAAGAAATCGACCAAATATTTATTACTTTCATATTTTACTAATATTTAGTTACCATTTGAATAATAATTATAAATAAGTAGAGTATAACACACACACACACACATACATGTGTGTGTATGTGTCAATGTAATAATATGTATGTATGTATGTATATTCCTTAATGCCATGCATAGACGTTTAATGATCTAGCACCAATATATGTGGAGAATTTGAATCTAATGTCATTTGGGCATGAGAATATGCGGAAGAATATTCATATATTTGGCAAAAAATAAACTAGTTTAGAGAGCGAAATTTTAAAAAAACTCATCCTGTAAAGTGAGCATGGTGATCAGCAGGATTAAGTCAGTCATGCACCTAAAGTATTTTTAATTTATTTTAAGTCACACTTGGACATTTATGGTATTTAGTGACTATAGAGAAAAAAACTTGCCTAAGAAAATAATGCAGAAAGCAGATGTTTGAAAGTTAAAATGTTCTTGAAGTGAAAAATTATTTGAATTTGTATTAAAGGGTGACTCCTGACACATTTAAAAAGCTGTTATGTCGCTGGATATGGTAGCCGATTAAGGAGATATTTCGCTTTTAAATGTGAGGTGAGTACTAGAATTGTCAATAATTTCTTAAAATTACATAATAAATATAAAAATAAAAACTGTATTTCATGAAATCAGGAACTTTACCAGTGATGAAATATGTAGTTTTTCGCCACGCCTATAATGTAAAAGTTTAGTTATAATAACGTATTAAAAGTTATTAGAAGTTCATGTTAACGCGGTTAGCTGGGCCAAATCTTTTGAGATTAGGTGGACAGTGGCTCGATTAAGTCCTCAAAGCAACTCTGTATAAATATCTTAGTATTTTTAATTGAAATTCAAAAAAGGAAAATATAGTGACAGGAAGATCGACAAGCAACTTACCCAAAGGCACCGGCTGATATGGTTCTGCGACAATATCATTTACTACTGCACCGCTTTGCATCTGTGGTAGGCGACGGTGATGAATATTCCAATACTATTTTGTTAAATGGTAATCAGATTCAGCCTGAATTGAGGAGTTTTAGTGACCTACTGCTCACAACGATAGTTGTGATAACCGAAATCATTATTAAGAATGATCATTAAAATACTCTAAAAATGTTTTTAAAATGTTTAAAAAAGCAAACAAAAAATGACATAAAAATTGATCAAAAAAAGGTCAGATGAACTATTCTATCTGTTGAATACTTACACAGTGTAGTAATCGTGTCTGCTGCCTTTCGTTCAAGTAGAACTTTACTTGCAAATTTTTTAGGTTGAACTGGACCAGAAATCTCTGTCTTTAGTTTTCGTGAAATCCGCCGCACCCACAATGGTGTTGATAGGCGTCACAGGAACTGCCGTTTCAGCCACGATTGACATTAAAAATTTGTGAACGAAGAAATGGAATAGGTTACTCAGGAATTGTGTGAAGAACATTTGTTGCATCTCGTAAAATTATTTAAAATACTATTAAAATTATGTTAAAATAGATGAAATATGCGAAAAATATTTAAAAAAGGACTAAAAAAGGTATCTAGAGGTGCTACCGAATGACACAGACTTTCTAGTAGCACATTTTTCTAATTCTCACTTGTGTGGAATGGCTTTAAAGGTCTTCCTACATTCTCTCGCCAGCTGTCATCTATCGTCACCCCAAAACACATTTTTGACATTTTTCTATTCTTTTCAGTTTCAAATACTAGAACCTATATAGAATATTAACATTCAGAATATTAAAGAAAACCTTGTCCTAAGTAATTTTAATTGAAAAATTTGAAGACGCGTTTAGAAAAATGGCGATTAAACATTACTGTAAAGAGGAATTTGGAAACTCTTTCAGAGAATCTCTTGAGTTTTCGAACAACTTCATTTGAAGTCATTAGAGCCACTTTCCTTATAAATGCAATAATATAAACAAATCACTGCAATTGTTCATATTAACGGTGTGAGACGTACATAAAAATTACATCTGTGTATTTAAAAAAAAAGAGTACACAAAAATGAATTTAACGTCATAATAAACACTGCAATTAGTACTATTTGTTGAAAAATATGAAACAAAAGTGGAGCAATTTTGAAAATTACGGAATTTGATGCATTTCTGAAAATGCGGAATTTTGAGCTCATTTTCACAAAGAAATGTTGAGTTTTCGAGAAGTTTTATGACATTATTTGTAGTATATGTACAATAAATACAGTACAATAATGTGAACAAATCATCGCTAATGTAAATATTAACGACGTGAGGGACAAGTCAAAGAAAATACACATTTTTGTTGTTTTTATTGAAAATATTGTACACGAGTATTATGTGAAAGTATTGTATTGCGAGAAACTATTAAAATTTTCAAAACAATGTGCAAGATCTTAATGAAAGAGGAGTAATTATGGACAACAAATTTTTATTTGAAGGAAAATGTACAATTTTTCAGATGTAGGAAAGACGCCAGAAAAATTCAAACTTTTGCAATTTTCAAAATTCCTGTTAACCGTGAAAATAGAACCTATGCCACTTTTGTAAGTGTATTTTGCGCTGTTATTACAATACATTTAAAGAAAAAATTTGAGCAAACCTTTTGAGAAAATTTCGAGAATGTCCGTGGGCTTGATCTAAAAACCCCAAGTTTTTAAAGAATGGTTTTCAAAATTTCAAAGCACAACTACAGATAGATAGACAGATATTTTTCTTCAATTTGAAAAAATCATACGCATAGTTTAGGCGCTAGTAGTGTTCACAGACGGACAGACGGCGGGCGTTTCGCTTTCAATTGAGTTTTCGGCATTGGGATCAACAAATACGGATTCTGGCTACATCTCACGTATTAGAGTACTTTTCTCTTAATTAATCAACTGCATTTATCCACTTTTTTGTTATCAGGATCGGAAATGAATTTTTCCATGAAATCCGCCGTTTTTCGCGCAGCATTACATAACTTCTCTACGTACGTATATTATAAATATATACGTAGGTATGCAAGAAAGTAAAAGTTATATTTCATTTAAATCCTGCCTCCTATTTATAATATACTCGTAGAACTGTGTTCAACATGCTCTTAATGATTCACTTCACCACAACGACTCAGCTTAGCCTCAGTTAATCCATACTGCAGTTAAATGTATCATTTTTTTCGTCTACGTTTCTGCATCCACGAAATTTTCAAACTTGAAAATTAATAATTTGTATTACTGTTTCTTATATTAACTATACTATTATAAATTAAGTTTGGCTAACCTAAGATGAACAAAAGCAAAAAAATAATAAATCAAATAAAAGCATGGCCCAAGTTATCCAAACTGTCCTGTATATCAATACTAGTGACTGGAGGTTATTTCACAGTTAACTATCCACTCCACACAATTTTGCATAGTGTAACGATTATGGACAATGAACTGAAATTACATATTATTATATTTCACAACGAAGTGCTAGCAGTAGGTTTTTCGAAATTTTGATTGATAAAACTAATGGTAATAGTCTAGTTTTTGATATTACAATCGTTTGGTGATGGAAACACCAGAATAACGTTCGTAAAAAACCGTGATTTTAGCGCGATTTATTGAGCAAAATAACTTCTTTACCGTGTGAGAGTTAAAGCCTTGATGAGCCTAACGAAAACAGTACGTCTTAATCCATTTATCGAGGACTTTATGCTAACAAATGAAGCTGAATAATAATGTTATCTTCTAAAATATTTTAAAGTTCGATAGCAAGAAAGTCGTCGAATGATGACATTAACTAAACAGTGTTGCGTAATGTTCATTTTCTCGCCTTCTCAGGCAAAGATTCTGCGTCAAGATGCCTCTGACTCCCAATTTACAATTAGAGAAAGCGCCATCGAACAAATCAAGACTGAAACATTTTCTTGAGAAACTTCAATAAAATATTTCAATAGTCTTTAATTTTTAAACTTAATTTAATTAATTTAAATTCTTAATTATTTAAGTTCATTCACAATCAACTTTGTAATCGCAGAATTACATGAATTCAAGCGGATAAGATAGGGCTGTATTAGTATTTTTGATATTTTGCGATTAAATAAAAAATGGTTCGCATTAGTAGTGATGCAAAAAACCGATAATAATATAACCGTATAAACCTGTTTTATATATTTATATTATGAGACTTCAGATTTGAAAGTAAACGTGCAATTTTCCTCTTGCGGCCGTCGACATTGTCGCTTGCAGGAAAGTGGCCTTCGCGACCTTTCCCTGTTCTCCACAAAGTGCCACAGCGCCACAAAAACAATTCTGCAAATGCGACAAAAGCAACGGTTGCTAACAGAAATCTCGTACATTAATCTCGTACCTTGCCTTCATTAAATGGAAAACAACGTTAATTAATGTAAGTATGGATTTGGAGTATATGCATTAAAAAAAGTACCATCTTAAATTGCTCTCTCATTAAAATTAACTGAGCTCATACTGAATTTCCATACCAGACATTAGAAATTTCTATCATTATATGTCGATTAACGTATAAGATCGATTATTTCCAGAACAAATCATCAGATTGATGGTGTACTTCTAAATATTGTTTGTAGAAAGTACACAAATAGGTGTTATAATAAGAAAGAATTTTCGTCTTCCTAAAACATGTATACTGTTTAGTTGCATGTGTATTTCTATATTTAAATGTAGCATTACAATGTAAACAAAACTCTTATTCATTTATTATATTTTAATTGAAATTATTTTCACAATATAATGCGACAAAGTATGTTCCCACAAAGAGAATATGAAGGCATTCTCCAGGGAGAAGTGTGTGTGGATTGGTGCCACATTCTACAGACTCGGCCTCATGCCTTTTTAAGGCAGGAGAGATGAAATCTTCCGAGGATAGGCCACTTGAATTACTAGAAGAGCCAATGATAAGTTGAGGATTGCTCAAGCCCAGTGTCAAATATACATTATTACTCTTTAAAATATTAACAAATGAGACATCATTGAATTCCTCTATTGATATATTCATTTCAGATAAAAAATGTATGATTCTATTTGAAAATCACATGTGATGCAATTTCACCCATTAAAATAATACACAAATTCATATCTGCTGCCTAAAGCGATAAATGGAACAAATGTAGAAAATGATCTATCATGCCACCGCTCTGTCAAAAGCATTTTGCGAATAATTTGTTGATAATGAATTTCCTCGTTAAACATACTGGCATACACTACTTTGATTAATAGCATGCATCCAACCACAAAGGCTAAATTTGCAGGACAACAGTTAGCCTCAGCGTTTTGAAATTTGCCAGGATTTATTTATAACACAGACGAATCAAAATAACCAAACTACTGTTTCAAGATACATAAAGAATAGAAATTAAATTTCGAAAGTTAAAAAAAGCTCGCGAGCATGAATTTCTACCGATTTGTCGTAAGTCACAAATCGTTAGCCTAATTAATCAGCAGAAAGCAAGACACTGCAAATCTATTTGAATTTTATACTTCACTGCCAAATCCAATGAATTGGGGTTGGAAACAAGTGAGGGTTGGCATCGAACGCGAAGATGCTATAAACAATTGCGTATCACGAAAACGAAGGCGATAGCTCCGGTTGGATTGCAGAATTTGCACCTTGTAAAGGGAATTCAGATGAAGAATAAAAGAATTACAGAAATTTGTAAGGTATAAAACAATTACCAATTTTGCAATTTTAAAGTGGGAAGAGTTTTCTGATGTCCCAGAACCAAAAACCGCGGATTAACAATTTTGCAACAATTAACAATTTTATAAACAATTGCGAAATGTGCGCTATTCCTGCCGGGGAGTGTCCCCAAATTGTCCCTGATTTGGTGATAGCAAAATAACAATTTTGACATGAGATGCAAATTAATTGCTTAATATCTAGTTTAATTGTTACTTTAATGTTAAATATACAGTTGGTCTTTGAATTTTACTTTCTTTTATTAAAATGTTTCCCTAGCAGTCCTAACGATTCGAAGAAAGACGGTATTTTGCATTTTTGCTAATGTAATATACATTTGAACAATTGAAAATATGCAATTATAATCGTTTTTCTTATCGCAAAATTCTGTAGTAAACTGGTCATTTGATAAAGTAATTTCTTCAAAAGAATTGTGTTAACAGTGGTTAAGTGCTATGTGTTCATATACATTTCAATGAATTTACTTTCATGTTCATACAAGTGTTTCTTCCATGTATTTTTATTTGAAAATACTTCCACATCTGAACTAGCAGCGCCCGCCATTTTGTACGTCGTAATTTTGTTAGGGCACTCCCCCCTGCATCGAGATTGGCTACGATGGTTTGTGAGGCTCCGCCTGCGACGTTTCGTCATGACAAGGGCTGTCCAAGCCGTGCAAAAGCTGAACTTAGCCGCAGACGGCCGCGATCAATTTATGTTTCCAGTACTGTATCAGCAGTATTATAAACCGATTCCCATGACTCCTGCATCAAGTAATCGATGACTAATTTAATTTTACATTTAGTAAACAATCTAGTCATACGTGTAATATTTATTGTGTCTGATCGCATTTCTTATAATGGTAAAATTTGTGCATCGTGGTCACTGTATACTAATCTTTTGTTTCAACTTCATATCGAGTAGTAGTTTTGTTAATTATAATTTGATCAATTGCCTTCATCGAATGTTGTGTGATCCGTGTAGGTACACTAATTGTAATGTCTAAATTAAATGAATTAATTAAATTGAGAAACTTTTCTTTCTCGCAAGATTCGACCAGAAAATCAATGTTAAAATCTCCGCATACAACAATGGAGTATCCTCAGAACTTGATGACCAGTTTCTTCAATAATTTCATTCACAACATATCTGCACCCACATACATTGATATGATTTTTTAACTAATGACAACATTGGCAATCACATCATCATGCAAAAATAAAACTGCCTTATTGTATTTTTAATTCAACAAAACTTATGCTTATTTCAAGAGTACCTTTTCTGAACACAAACTTCAGAAGCTTTCAAAAAGAAGACTCTTAAATGTATGCTCAAGCATAAATAGTATTTTGTGCTCGAGAAGAAACTCCTGCACTTAACTCTTCCTCCACTTGGATGATGGCCTTTTCCCTTTCTAGAAAATTAGAAATGACAAAAGGATGTTTATTTCAATTTTATTTAAAAATTGCATTTCTTTTTATACACTTTTTAAATAAATATAAAAGAAAGATAAATAAGAGATAAATAAGAGATAAATAAAAGAAATGCATCTATTGGCAATCTTGTTGTACTCTAAGAGAAATTAATTTTACTGATTTACCTAAAATCACTGAACACAATTTAATATAATAAATTTTGTATTTCACCTCTTTTTGTGAAGTAAATAATTGTTGAAATAACCTCTTTTACCACTCAATAGTTGCAAAACCTGTTTCCTAATCAGTTATTATCATAAAGGATTAAATGTATTCTTTGAAAGAATAATTTTTACATTTCCAAAAGAACACTTCTTAAAATGTCACTCACCAGAACAGAATGAACAGGTGCATTGTCGATTACAATAACTGATGGTTCTGGCAGACGAGGTAATAATTCCTCTTTCACCTACTTTTGGAACATATCTGCTGACATAGTTCCATGGTACTCATCTACGTCTTTTGCCTTCTAGGGAAACAATAGTTCTGCATCCTGAATGAAACCATTTACACATCCTGCATACCTTTTACCTTCATCTAAATTTTTGCTACAGCAGCTCTTCTTACTTTTATCTTGCCATGTCCGAGAGGCGTAACCTAAAGGATAGATTATTAAAAATAATTAACGTGATTATTAAAAATAAGTAACGTTTTTTGGTTTCCTCGCGGCCAGACCACAAAGCTTGTCCGGCCAAGTCTGGTGCCGAAGTGCTGTAGGCACGAGCAGGTGTTCGAGGTTCGTACATGAAGTATGCACATTTAACGTTGGCGACGACTCGCAACTCCGCGCCTGGTGTGCCTTGGCAGACAATCTGCCCTGGTGTATATAGATACTAGCGCGTGTTGGGAGAGGAGGGCTGGCGCTGATAGCTCCGACAAACGCCTTAAGACTGAGGTCTGTAGATATGCTGTAAATATTTATTGTAAATAAATTGTATATACCCACTTGTGTCTGTTCCTTTGTGGCGTAGATCCATACTCACGACGTTATACTAGTAAATGTTCAGATGTGGGGGACTGTAGGAAATATAATTAGGCGCAGAACATTAATTTCGTCTTTGGTTTTCGTAAATACTTCCGCTGAGTGCAAAATTTGCGAAATTTTGTGGGCATCTGACCATTATAATTACGAGAATCACGAGTGGAGGATAGAGAAAAGTCCGTCCGGTAGCGTGAAGGACTGAATAATAGGCGATCCAACGTTTAATGTGTGAGAGCAGCGTCGTAGGGTAATCAGTGACTAAGCGAGGTGACCGAAGATTCATAATATTATAGTAGCAGGAGTCCGCTATCTTCAGACCAAGTACCGTTAAAACAGGGCTACGTCATTGCTAGGTCATGGTGAGGTCAGTCTTCCCTTGTCAGGCACGTCAGGGCTACGTCATGAGGAAGAGTTGTCCCTTTTCAGATCATCTATGTTTACAGCGACAACCAAGTCACGGCTACGTCACGGCCTTTTCAGACCAAGAACCGTTACAGCTTCCGTTCCAGTGAACACAAGGTCGTCAGTGTGGGCCGTTGTCAGTTACCTCACGTCGACGTCACTTACATGGCTACGTTATGGTGGTGCGTCGCCACCGTTATTTTCTCGTGACCTAGATGTGCAGTCACAGTGACAGCAGGACACGTGAGCGTGGTGCGGCGGAGAGATGTGGCGAGGTATGGAAGGGGTGGGGTGCCTTTAAAAAACCTTGCTCGTCCGGGGCTCGAAGTTTATAAATGGGACAAGTACGTTTTTAACAATAAAAGAAACCATTACATACGGTCGCCAGCCGCAATAAAATCGACAAAAAGCCCTGTCCTTGATGCTAAATAATTTAGAAGATGGAAAAAGAGAATAAACAATTAGCTACCATCCGTTACATGTTGAAGTCGTTAAAGAACATTAAAATTTCTAGGAATCGGGGGCAAGGAAGAGTATCTACAGGTCACAAGGGTAACACAAAATGAAGGGTAACACTAAGCGGTAAAGTGGTAAAACTGAATCCATTTCAATGAAGGAATATACATTTATTCTATTATACTATGAGAACACAGCTCTTTCACATTTTTAAAATTGCAACTAAAATAAGTTTTACTTTAAGCAGAATTACCGATACGCAAGTACAAAATTGGTTGGCTGAAGCGTTGTTATATGAAAAACAATTTAAACAGAATTACAGAGCAAGAATGCTTTGCATAGCAAAGTGTCAAGCGGCTGCCTAAACACAAAAAACAAGAATATCACAAATTACATTGAAATACAATTATTGACAAATTTTTCAGGTCTAAGCCTTTTCACAAATGTACATATTTAATAATTACACAAGTTAATTATTGCTAGTACGCATTTTCCTTCGTATGACAAAGTCCACTTCAGGACATCCCAGGAAAGCACAATACGTAGACCAAAATGACCAAGCTCGACCTAAAGAGATGTCTTTAAAGAATACAACGAATTTAAATGCAAAACTACTTTTGGATAAATACTCATGGATCAATTTTTGCACACAACCTTTACATACAATACATAGATTTGTTTCTTTTTACCCAAGTTCAACAATCTTGCTTACAAAAAACTATTTCGAGCAAGCGAGTGCACTCTCGCAAAAAGTAAACAGTTGCCTTTGCTTCAGACAGACCCAGACGTCAATGGTAAGTCTCCTATGAGGTCACGGTTCTGTCGCTTTTAAGTAGAACCACCGGTTTTACCTCCGATCTGGGTTCGTCACGCCGCGAGAAATTGCTTCCAAACCGATAAGTACAAATATTCTCCAAAAATTTAAGAGACACGTAAATTGAATGTCACAGACAGAATATCGGCAACCTTCCGTACACGACTGTATGTGCTTCAAAATAGAACGCCCATAAAAGGAAATACAAAATGCATTCCCAACAAAATACCAATGCGCCCTAAATGAGTCTTACAGGCAAACCAGTTAGCAACCCACAAACGGAGGCCACGTAAAACTATCACAGGAGAACGCACAAAATCACTGCAAGAGAAGAACACCAAGTCCTTGCAGCTGAAACCATTATATATATATATAATCATAAAACACAACATAATCAGGTTGTAACCAAACTTTCATAAAATACACCAACCATAATATTATAAATGATCCATGAGCTTATTTATAACAAGTGGGTCTTTGCCACACACCCAAGGGTCCTTGTATTGAACGCGCAGAAATACCGTCGCATTCGCTGCTTGTGCCGCTCTGTCGTTCCGGTAGTAGATATAATCTGGAATATAACGAGAAAGATGCGGGTTTAACCATTTTTTATCCCGCATCATGACAAATATTATGCCGAGCGAGAAAGCTGTGTAGTTCTCACTGCTTTGCTCGCGCGCTGATGCCGTTGCATTTCCTGAAGGCAACGATGCAGCTGTTTCTATAGAAAGAAGGCCGGGGCAGCCATTATTTAAAGTGCGGGGGAGGTACGAGGTGCGGACGAGGACGTGGACGAGCGTGTCCCATTCGCCGTGTTTGCCCAGCGGCCGCCGTCATCTGATGGGAATGAACAAGAAGCTGTGTTAATACCACCTTGAGGATGATCGCCGCCCATTCAGCAGAATCGCAACCGGATACTGCTCGGATGAGCGCCTGCGTCACACGCATTAAGTCGATCCCGTTGCGGGCGAGATCGTCTATAGTGCGGTGTAGCACGCGCTCCAGCTCGCTCAGTAAGAAGGGAACGGGGATTGTCTCCGCCGTCCTCCGCCGCTGCACGCGAGCGGTTCGCTCCTTGCGGGTTGCGTCGGCGGCCGCCGGCAGGCGCTCCCGGGGTGTGCGGGTGCGTGGGACTAGGGCGTCCGAGTAGATCGACTCCTGGCATCGCTGCTACCATTGGGCGTTCGCGTCGCTGCGAACGCTGAGACCGCGGTGGCTGCGGCGGTGGGGTGGTGGTGCGGCAGCGCGAAGGTTCGCGCTCCCGTTAGGGAGAACGCGACGCCTCCGACCGCGCGTCGACCCCTCGCCTCTTGGATGCCGGCACGTCGCTGGCGATCCCGCTGCTGCCACTCGTGGCGCTGCTGCTGGGCCGAGTTTCACCTGAAACGACGGCGCTTGTACTTGGGGCAACCCTTTTACTTCGCGCCGTGGTTATCGCCCAAACAGTTGGAGCAGTTACGCTCCTCCATCGGGGGATTTAGCCCCAACGACCGCTGCGCTATGTTGTAAGCGTCCCCACAGTTCCTGCAGCGAGTGCGGGGCTTGCCGTTGCGTGCCACGAGCCGGAAACCCAGGCAATTGCGCCACTGCGTTGCCCGCGTCTTGGCCGATACTCCTCCACGCGGATGCGGGGCCCACGTATGGAGGTCATATCCGGGAACGCCCGGTAGCGATCCGAATCCTTCAAGGTGGCGATGACCAGAGGGAGTGGTGTGCCCCGTCGTCTCGGTCGCTGGATGCAGCTTCGCTCCAGCTTCAGCACCTGGAACCCAACGCGTTCCAGGTTATCATGGAGCGCTTAGAAAGAGCTCCAATGGAATGCCCCGCAAAACAAACCGTAGGAATTTCTAGTTTCCTGTGGAGCACGTATAGTACTCCACGGACATTTCCTTCAGAGCGGCCAAAAAATTTCCCGTGCGCCTCCAGCGTCTCGCACCGATGATTGACGGCGTCGCCGGCCACTTCTGCGGTGACCGCGGCGTCGCCGTCGGTCGCGTGCAAAGCCTGGAGGAGACCTAAAATGTCGGCCACACCGTACCGAAAGATGGCAGTTGACGAGGGTGACCGCAGTGCGCGGTCGGCCGCGTGCTAGGCCAAAAGGCCAACCCGTAGAGAAAGGTAGCGGCAAACGCAGCGTCGGACGCCGTGTCAGAAGACCGAGAGAGCTAACTTTACGCGCTCCTCGCGGGCCGCGTCGGCGGCCGCCGGCTGGCGCTCCGGGGGTTGGTGGGTGCGTGTGACCAGGGCGTCCGCGTACGTCCGCTCTTAAAAAGAAACCATCACTGAAAAGAAACATCACTGAAAAGAAACCATCACGAAAAGAAAGCATCACTGAAAAGAAAGCATCACTGAAAAGAAAGCATCACTGAAAAGAAAGCATCACTGAAAAGAAAGCATCACTGAAAAGAAAGCATCACTGAAAAGAAAGCATCACTGAAAAGAAAGCATCACTGAAAAGAAAGCATCACTGAAAAGAAAGCATCACTGAAAGAAAGCATCACTGAAAAGAAAGCATCAGTGAAAGAAAGCATCAGTGAAAGAAAGCAACAGTGAAAAGAAAGCATCAGTGAAAAGAAAGCATCATGAAAAGAAAGCATCATGAAAAGAAAGCATCATGAAAAGAAAGCATCAGTGAAAAGAAAGCATCATGAAAAGAAAGCATAGCATCAGTGAAAAGAAAGCATAAGTGAAAAGAGAGCATCACTGAAAAGAAAGCATCACTGAAAAGAAAGCATCACTGAAAAGAAAGCATCACTGAAAAGAAGGCATCACTGAAAAGAAAGCATCACTGAAAAGAAAGCATCACTGAAAAGAAAGCAACAGTGAAAAGAAAGCATCAGTGAAAAGAAAGCATCACTGAAAAGAAAGCATCACTGAAAAGAAAGCATCAGTGAAAAGAAAGCATCAGTGAAAAGAAAGCATCAGTGAAAAGAAAGCATAGTGAAAGAAAGCATCTCTGAAAGAAAGCATCAGTGAAAGAAAGCATCAGTGAAAAGAAAGCATCACTGAAAAGAAAGCATCACTGAAAAGAAAGCATCACTGAAAAGAAAGCATCACTGAAAAGAAAGCATCACTGAAAAGAAAGCATCACTGAAAAGAAAGCATCACTGAAAAGAAAGCATCAGTGAAAAGAAAGCATCAGTGAAAAGAAAGCATCAGTGAAAGAAAGCATCAGTGAAAGAAAGCATCAGTGAAAGAAAGCATCAGTGAAAGAAAGCATCACTGAAAAGAAAGCATCAGTGAAAGAAAGCATCAGTGAAAGAAAGCATCACTGAAAAGAAAGCATCACTGAAAAGAAAGCATCACTGAAAAGAAAGCATCACTGAAAAGAAAGCATCACTGAAAAGAAAGCATCACTTAAAAGAAAGCATCACTTAAAAGAAAGCATCACTTAAAAGAAAGCATCACTGAAAAGAAAGCATCACTGAAAAAAGCATCACTGAAAGAAAGCATCACTGAAAGAAAGCATCACTGAAAAGAAAGCATCCACTTAAATGAAAGCATCACTTAAATGAAAGCATCACTTAAATGAAAGCATCACTTAAATGAAAGCATCACTTAAATGAAAGCATCACTTAAATGAAAGCATCACTTAAAAGAATGCGTCACTTAAAAGAATGCGTCACTTAAAAGAATGCGTCACTTAAAAGAATGCGTCACCCAAAAGAATGCGTCACCCAAAAGAATGCGTCACCCAAAAGAATGCGTCACCCAAAAGAATGCGTCACTTAAAAGAATGCGTCACTGAAAAGAAAGCATCACGGAAAGATCACACAAAATGAAAAAAAAACAACAAATGTAAAAGCGAAAAAACGATCAAACACGCCCAGCGCGCGCAACCATGCTGGCGGACCGGTAGGGCTCGCACGCATGCGTTTATAGGGAATTTCCTAACTAGTTTGGACTTGTGGGGTGTAGTCTCTAAAGCGCGTTAGTCCTTTTTGTATAGTGGCGAATTCCCCTAGAGGCCTATTTCTACTTTGGAAGGAGCGCTTTTACCCAAGGGAAGAGGAGGTTGGAAGAATGGAAAACGTGAAACAGGTGGCTGTGTAGACGAATATGGAATAGGGTGGAAGTGCGCAAGAGGGGGAAAATGTGGACACACACGCGGTAAGCCAAAATCAACACATACACACCACACACGCGGAAAGCCTAAATCAACACACACACGCGCGATAAGCCTAAATCAACACACACACACACACGCGGTGAGCCTAAATAAACACACACAACACACCGCGGACACACAAGCAGATACAACAAAAAACAACACTCGCGGAACGTCGAGAGCAATACACTGAAAGAGACACTGAAAAGAAACACAAATATAAGAAAATACACTAAAATGTAAAAATGAACAAAAACGATTGAACACACAAACGCACAACGCACGCAATAATGCAGACGGGCGGGTTGCTCTCGCACGCACGCAGACGGACAGTACTTTTGTTGGGACATTTCCTCACCACATTTACAAGTTTGGACTTGTAAGATGTAGTCCCTCAGGCGCGTTATTCCTTTTTTTATAGTGGCGAATTCCCCTAGAGGCCTATTTCCCCTTTGGTTTGCAGCGCTCCTACCCAAGGATAGATTGGGGAAGAGGGTGGAAGTGTTGAAAGAGGGTGGAACAAATAAACAAACACTTACCAAAAACAAACACAAACACACACCGAAAACAAGCTCAAACCCACACTGAAAAGAAAGTATCACCGAAACTGAAGTATCACCGAAACGAAAGTATCACCGAAACGAAAGTATCACCGAAACGAAAGTATCACCGAAACGAAAGTATCACCGAAACGAAAGTATCACCGAAACGAAAGTATCACCGAAACGAAAGTATCACCGCAACGAAAGTATCACCGCAACGAAAGTATCACCGCAACGAAAGTATCACCGAAACGAAAGTATCACCGAAACGAAAGTATCACCGAAACGAAAGTATCACCGAAACGAAAGTATCACCGAAACGAAAGTATCACCGAAACGAAAGTATCACCGAAACGAAAGTATCACCGAAACGAAAGTATCACCGAAACATCACTGATAGTCTGTATCATGTTGCAAGGCCCCCTCAATTGCATTTTGCTTTCAATGAAAATACAAAAATAATAGGGCACTTCTGGGGAAGGAAGATATTTATCTTCTGCAATGCACCATTCTGGGATTACGTAGTGTTTAAAACTTGTGACAGATTGTAAATGCAAGGCATGCATTTACATACAGTGCATCATTCTTCCTTACTCCAGGCAATATATCTTTTTTATAGTTTATAGTTTCTTTGAGTCGGTGAATGTTGTTTTATTTAAATTTTATAATATGACAATAAAATCTTGTTATCTCTCTTTGAAGAAAAAACAGAAACAAGAAAATACTAAATTTAATTAAATTCCATTATTTAAAAAAGTTATTTTATTTCAAAATTTAAATCATCTTATTTCTTTATTTATGAATCTCAATATTTATGAAGAAAGGAGATTATTTGAAAGTCAAAAGGTTGAGATCATTGCTTTAAATGATTTTTTTTGCTGTAAACTTCATATTGACCTACTACTTTTATATTATCACTAAGTATCTTCATTTGCATGAAAAATTTAAATGTAGTAGTTGTCAACCTGCGTGCGGGTATCACCCTGGCTGAAAATGTAGTAGTTGTCAATAAAGAGATGTCTAATTCTGCAGAAGAGGATACACTTGCTGACTGTAATACAATCGTGGCTGTGCAAACTACACAGTCTCTCTGTACGTGCGTGCGTGCGCGCGAGTGTGTGTCAGCTTCCTTGGTTGACCTCTGTAGCTGTTGGACGCGATTCTATTCTCGTTCTTGTATCTTCGTATGATGTCTCCTACGGTGCTTCGAGGAATATTCACTAAATTGGCGATGTTTCTGTGACACATTCCTTTCTCATAGTGAAAAATCACCAGCTGGCGCTTTTCGAATGTTGTGTTCTGACCTTGGCGTCTCATTATTCGCAGGAATCACCTCTACAACGGTAAGCAGGTGCGACAGGGTTGAAAGCTATTTCTAAACCGAAGGTCGAGGGCAGTTAAACTAACTGGCATTTATTATGCTCTTAATAACGGAAATTTGTGACGAAATCAGCCCCAGACAATAGTGACCGAATTTTAAAGTGGCGTGATTGACAGACTCTTTGAAGAAAATCGGAGAATATTTTTGGTCCTGTGCTTTAAAATTTGTTGATTTTTTGAAAATTTACAGAGAAAATACTGACAGTGTCAAGGATATAATTTTTCTTTAATTGTGTAGGCTTATGGAGAAATGTAGAGCAAATACGTAAAAAGTTGCTGACTGACCTAATCTTAAAGTGAGCCTCTGTACATAACATACATACTAGAGGACATAGGAACTATCACAGGATATCAGTGGAGTGCGGTGACAATTTCAGTTGGGGAAGCACTTTTGAAGTCCAAAGTATAAAAAACGTTAAACAGTTAATGACGTGAAATTTCACAAACTGAATATTAACCCGGGAAAGATCGCGTCTTGCAAACGAACGTAAGTGGTCGCCTGGGAGAAAACGGAACCCAGGGAAAATTTCGTTGCATAAATGCTTTCTAACATCATAAACAAATATAATTCGGTTTTTATGTGACTTACATTCTTAACTTTTTCTATCAAGTTCTTTATTAAAAATTAATATAAATTTATAAAATCCATCAGTTCTGTAATGATTTGCAAGACCCAGAACGTGAAAAATATAAAAAGAACAGAACTTTACTGGTCAAGGAGAAATTAGTACCAAAGAAAACAATAAACGGCAACGCTGCGTGCTTATAATTTTCAGAAGGCAGTAGAAACGTAAAGGGCGAAACAGGCAAAATAAACAATGGTAGAACCCGATTTTGAAACAGTTTAATGCAAAAATCAAGTAATTCGACCACGGGTTCAAGAAATATCAGAAAGTGTATGAATTGTATGTAACACATTAAGAACGAAGAAGATGGCACCCATTGTTGTGCTGTTGGAAGTGCAAAGGAAACTCAGTTTTTATTGAATATTTCAAGAACGCTTGGACAGATTAACGTCAATCTTTCTGGAATTATAAAACAGAAAATTTGGATTAGGGTTAAATTAGTCACGGCACGGGGAAATTTGTACGGGACTTGAATTATTTCAATATTTACATTTATAACGTGGGGGATTAAGAGAAAAGACGGTCGCAAACGATGGAAGTATGAATTTCTAACATGTACCGTAATGGGCGGGTGTTTTGAGAAAAAGAAAGTTGTCGGATTGTAGACCAACGATGTGAAAAAGTAATAAGAAAAAGAACGAGTTGAGTTTTGGTCGCGAGCACACGCATTATATCGTCGTGCCGAAATTTTTAGAATTTCTTAAAATATTCGGTGGAAGTCTTTTTCGAGAGTTTTATCGAGTAAAGAAGTCATTGAAACATTGTGAAGATAAAATTTAAATTATTTTTTGTTAAATTCACGGGCAAATTTTGAAAAAATTATTTCGCGTAAGTAAGACGTGGGAAAACATTAGCGGGAATGTGATTAGTCGCGAGAAGCAATAACCGGGACTGTAAGCAACGGATTTGAAAGTGAATTAGTGGTGTCCAGGAACTGGTGGCAGCCGAATTGGAATTTCGTCCACGGGCGGTGCACGAGACACCGGACAACGGCGGGCGTTGGCAGTGCGCGACGCCGCAGCAAAGGGAAGTTGCAGAGTTGCATATATTCTTAATCTTTTATGCTCGAGACAAAATCCGCCAAGATTCTGTCGAAGATCAAGTTTTGGCAATTAAATTAGTTAAAACTACAACCATAAGATGAGGTCACGACAGAACGCGCATTCCTGTGTGAATGAAAAGTTTGTTGATGTTTTAAGTGTGAATGGGATTATTTTTGTTGTTTGTATTGATGTTTTTGCGTTATTTGTTTTTCTTTTTTTGCAAGCCAAGGGTTCATTTGTCAATGTGTTGAAATTTGCTTGCAATAAACAAATGAGCATTTAGTATGGCTCATGATTGCCTCGAATGTGTGTGTTGTTTCAGTAGTTCTATAGAGGCCCAGGCACGAACGTGAGGTATCCGTCTCAGGGGTGGATATCGGTTGCATTGTGCGCCCAGAGGTATTAGAAGAAAGGGTATTAGGTGTGTGGCGACATTACATTGTGGGCCCAACGAGAGGGCACGAGCAAGTTAGGCAGGTTGGATAGAAGAACGATTACAGTGCATTAAAGAATATGTTTTTCTTTCATAAAATGGAAAATAAGAGCATACACTTTCATATATGATGAAAATCGATTTCAAAATGGAAGTAAGCAATTCAGTAATGTTTTTCGCTATCTTTACAAACAATAGATGTGATTGTTAAACTTGGAGGTAAGTGTTACCCACTTTCAAATTTACGGTCACCAGGCGCTAAATTAAACAGCAAATCTTTATAATTTATTTATTTATTTATTTATTCCCCATCCAACTCCTGTTAGTAAGGAAGGGTAGACATTTTGACCTTTAACTAATGGACTGGGCGGGTCAAACATAAAAAACCCTGGGTTTGGACGTCGTGAAGAGCGCTTACTAAATCAGAAAGAAGCGTTCGGTTTGCAATCGGAACACCCTTCAAAGGTACAGCCTAAGTTGAAGGCATAAAACAATCTAAACGTTCAGCTCACAAAACAATTTATTGTTACTTAGTACATACATCATTAAATATTATGAACAATTTGTATCAAATATTTCCCTTTACCTGAAATAAGAGAAATGAAACAGATACTGACATGATATACAATAATGACAGGCATGAATGTGCCTCTTTAAATAAATAACAGTACATTCATATAACGATCATAACTTCAACCAAAATAACTTAACGATCATAACTTCAACCAAAATAACTGCGTCATGATACTTGTTGCAATACTCTCCACTTTAGGAGCGCAGAGGTTGACGCGATAGCAAAAACTTGACAAAGAGCTCCTCTGAGCGTCTTTCGTTTACAAAAATTACCTCTGCACCATTGTTTTGTTCTTAGCGCTTTTTTACATTAGAATGTGATTATGGATTCTTAACCTCTAATCGTTTGCCAACCAGATTGTCCAAACCCTCACGTACACCGCAGGTGTTTACGACCGCGTGTCCGCTGTGACCATGTGCGATGTTGCCCGAGAGGCCCGCCTTTGCTGCTTACGAGGCCTGTGGACGGGCTCTCAAACGAAGGCCACTGCCCACCGGAAGTACGGACCCCAAACGTCCCGTCGACGGTGTCCCCACTGGAACGGGTCACTGTAACATTCAACACCCAAATTAACATGAATGTGCAGAATCCTTTAGCGACAATAGGTAAGACGCTGAGTATTCAACCAAGCTTGCTTTTGTCGCAATGTAGATCTGAGTATTTTCACCCAAGCTTACTTTAGAACACTTCACCTGCTGCAAACGAGAACAATGGGTTAAACAAAACTACGTATCATGCACATTCTTACATTCTAAGAATCCATAATCACGTTTACCATACTGTAGCACTCAGTCACCGTTTTCTCACCCACATCAGGCATTTGCGCTTGAGAACACTTGATAAAACATTAAAATACATGCAGTCTTACGGCACTGCAGCCGGGCTCACTCAACCAATTAAGAATCTCGAATTCAAATAAACCAAAAAATTACAACATTACCGTGACTAAATGAAAAGCAACAAACAACAGTTTCCGAGTAGCGATTAGAACATGCCCGTGAGAGCCCTGTTTTTTACCTTTCCTTTCGTATCATACCGCGTCGTACGGGTTGTTCTCGCACGCACACAGACAGTAGGGTTGAAGGGACATTTCTCACCACATTTACAAATTATGACTTGTAGGATGTAGTCCCTCAGGCGCGTTATTCCTTTTTTTATAGTGGCGAATTCCCCCAGAGGCCTATTTCCACTTTGGGTTGAAAAGCTCCTACCCAAGGATAAAGGGCGGAGGAGGAAGAAAATAGAAGAAAATGGAACCTAAATCAACACACACACACACACACACGAAAACCTAAATCAACACACACACACGAAAACCTAAATCAACACACACACACACGAAAACCTAAATCAACACACACAACACGGTAAACCTAAATCAACACACACACACACACGGTAAACCTAAATCAACACACACACACACAACCTAAATCAACACACACACACACACGGTAAACCTAAATCAACACACACACACACGGCTAAATCAACACACACACACACACGCAAACCTAAATCAACACACACACACACACGTAAACCTAAATCAACACACACACACACGGTAAACCTAAATCAACACACACACACACGGTAAACCTAAATCAACACACACACACACACGGTAAACCTAAATCAACACACACACACACGGTAAACCTAAATCAACACACACACACACGGTAACCCTAAATCACACACACACACGGTAAACCCAAATCAACACACACACACACACGGGAAACCTAAATCAACACACACACGTAAACCTAAATCAACAACACACACACGGTAAACCTAAATCAACAGACACACACACACGGTAAACCTAAATCACACACACACACACACACACACAGGTAAACCTAAACAACACACACACACACACGAAACCTAACAACACACACACTGTAAACCTAAATCAACACACACACACACGGTAAACCTAAATCACACACACACACGTAAACCTAAATCACACACACACACACACGGTAAACCTAAATCAACACAACACACACAGTAAACCTAAATCAACAACACACACACACGGTAAAACCTAAATCAAACACAACACACGGTAAACCTAAATCAAACACACACACACACACGGTAAACCTAAATCAACACACACACACGGTAAACCTAAACAACACACACACACACACGTAAACCTGAATCAACACACACACACGGTAAACAGTAAATCAAACACACACACACACAAACGTGTAACCTAAATCAACACACACACACATGGTAAACCTAACACACACACACACGGTGACCTAAATCAACACACACACACGGTAAACCTAAATCACACACACACGTAACCTAATCACACACACACACGGTAAAGCTAAATCCCTACACACACACGGTAAAGCTAAATCAACACACACACACGGTAAACCTAAAACAACACACACACACACGGTAAGCATAAAGCAACCAAAGAACACGCAAAACGTCTAAAGCAACACACACACACACACACTCGTGGATTATTAAGAGCAATATACACACTCGTGGATTATTAAGAGCAATATACACACTCGCGGCACATCGAGAGCAACACACAGAAAGAGACAAAGAAAGAAACACAAATGAAAAAAAACTAAAATGTAAAAACTACAAAAATTATTGAACACACAATCGCACAGCGCACGCAACCATGCAGACGGACGGTTGCCTCGCACAGCACGCACGCACGACGGACAGAACGTTTGTAGGAACTTTTCCTCACCACATCTACAAGTTATGACTTGTAGGCTGTAGTCCCTCAGGCGCGTTATTCCTTTATTTATAGTGGCGAATTCCCCTTGAGGCCTATTTCCACTTTGGGTTGGAGCGCTCCTACCCAAGGATAGAGGGGGAATAGGGTGGAAAATCGTTGAAAAAAAACAATAAAAAAGGTTGAAAAAGAAAAAAGGTTGAAAAAGAAAAAAGGTTGAAAAAGAAAAAAGGTTGAAAAAGAAAAACCCTGAAAAAGAAAAACCCTGAAAAAGAAAAACCCTGAAAAAGAAAAAACCCTGAAAAAGAAAAAACCCTGAAAAGAAAAAACCCTGAAAAAGAAAAATACCTGAAAAAGAAAAAACCTGAAAAAGAAAAAACCCTGAAAAAGAAAAAAACCCTGAAAAGAAAAAACCCTGAAAAGAAAAACCCTGAAAAGAAAAACCCTGAAAAGAAAACCCTGAAAAAAAAAACCCTGAAAAGAAAAAAACCCTGAAAAAGAAAAACCTGAAAAGAAAAAACCTGAAAAAAAAAAACCTGAAAAGAAAAAACCCTGAAAGAAAAACCTGAAAAAGAAAAACGCTGAAAGAAAACACACACGCTGAAAAGAAACCACGCTGAAACACACACACACGCTGAAACAAGCACACGCCGAACACACACACAAAGCTGAAACACACACACGCACACGCTGAAACACACACACGCACACGCTGAAACACACACACACGCACGCAGAACACAAACACACACACGCCCAGAAACACACACACACACCGCTGAAACACACACACACACCGCTGAACACACACACACACGCCGCTGAACACACACACACGCTGAAACAAAACACACACACGCTGAAACAACACACACACGCTGAAACACACACACACACGCTGAAACACACACACACACACACACACACACACGCTGAAACACACACACACACACGCTGAAACACACACACACACACGCTGAAACACACACACACACGCTGAAACACACACACACACACACACGCTGAAACACACACACACACACACGCTGAAACACACACACACACACACGCTGAAACACACACACACACACACACACAAGGATAGGGAGGATAAAGGAAAGAGTGTGAAAAAAGGTAAAAGAGGTGAAAGAGGTGAAAAAGATGAATGAGATGAAAGAGGTGGCAATTACGCTTTTGTGAAAAACTACAGGTGATCGTATGTTTTTGGAGTTGCAGTAGTTGTCATCCAAGTTCTGGGTAGTTGTCTCAAGAATATTCTAATAAAATTCCATCGTAATGATTGTTTCAAAGTTTTAGACAAAGTAATGTTCGCTTTTGTGAATAAGATCCGATATACACACTTCCTTTTGACGAAACATTTCTGTTTTAACGAACGCGCGCCTGAGCACAGGGGCTTCTAGGAGGCAAAGCCGCTGTGCGCATGCACGCATTTGCTAAAATTCCGATATCTTCAAAAGAAAACGGGTAAATCGGGTCTAAGGTTTAGATTTTTTAGGTCTTCTCAAGTTCTGGGTAAGAAGTAAGAGAGTTCCGAACATTATAATGTAGTTTTGTTGTAATATGAAAATTTCGATGAGTATGGCTAAAACGCAGTTCGTTTTGTGATAAAAATGTTGAGACTTTTTTTGAGCTGCATCTGATTAAGAGTTCTGGATATTGGTTACAGATTTCTGAAGAAAATCAAAATTCAGTTTTGTTCCGATAATAAATACGTTATTATAAACAGGCCATTTTCATTCTATTTATCTTTCCAAGTTTTCCTTGAAATATAATACCAATCGTGAATTCTAGAACTATTGTGATATTAGATAGGACTTTAAAAAAAGTAATATTTTCTTCGAAGCGTGAACTCTTTTATTCGGCCATTTTTCTTCATAGAACCCTTTTTGAAAAATTGTCGATAACTCTAGAACTATTGTAAATTATCCAGATATTTGTTTGGAATTTAAAATTGTTCCCCCGTCTTCACACGAACTGGTAACAAAACACTTTGATATAACTTGTTGCGCAGATTCAAGGTTGCTTTTTTAATAGGTAGTTTTAGCGTCAAGGTAAGAAGACATCCTTCAACCCTATTGGTCTTGTGACTTACGACGTTATACAATCATGGGAACAACTTTCGAATCAGCAGAACGAATTGCGACATTGCGTTACGCATTATAAAAAAAGAAGCATTTAAAGCGTTGAACAACGAAGTTGCATAATATAGAAAAAAAATAGGCAGTTGGTGAGACATATGTTCCTCGGTACGTGTTAAGAATGAACAAATCTCCATTATGCAAAGGGGTTTAGATTTTATGACCCTGCGCGGAAAATGCAGTCTGGAGTTTTGAATCGGCTTTTTTAGAGTGTACCTAATTAGTGTTCGTCATGAGCATAAGACGTAACCTAATGAAGGGAGGATTTCAACTTATTTTTCACTAATTTATCAGTCACCTTTCCGACATTTTCAGTTAATATTATTCTTGCCCCAATTGTGGAGTTGGTGATGATAAAACTGCCTTATATGAGAAACGGTTAATCAGTTTTGGGAAAACGCAATCTTTCCTGTTCGTAGGCGACCATTTTACCCTTTGTGAGTTGACTGTAGAGGCACCTAAAGGCGTGCACTATCTATGAAAGTAGTATAAGGGTAGTAGTAGTGGTAGTAATAGTAGTAATTGTAGTAGTAGTAATTGTTGTTAACGCTGCAAGATAGTTTCAGTAGAACTGTTTGGGAGAGCAATAGAATAATGGATGGGTTGCTCGCAAAGCGTGGCTACCCACTTCCTCGCTTGCCACTACGGAAAGCGCTGAAAAACAATTATGCGAGAACTATTAGTTTATTTCAGCGTAATAAATATTAATGATGGAAGGAACTTGTCAGTTTACCTTGCTGTCAATGTTTCCTTAGACGAACAGAAGATTGTTTTCTATTATAATTCATGCTACATACCATTTCAGCTTGGTATTGCCACTTACGCGCACTAGACACCCACTACTACCACTAGTCAAAAATAATTTCTTCCATGCCACCCAGATGTGAATTACCACGCCTTTTTACTGACGAGGTGATCTTTTGTGTATACACACGGCTGCAAGATTCTTCAACAATAACCACCATCAATACGAACATAAAGCCGTTGTATTTCATCGAATCGACAATGGGAATGCTTTTTGCGCGCAAAACCTCTCAGTTGATGTCGCAATATCAACCCATATAATTAAATTAATAGTCAGTAGCATATACGTGCATCTTAACGGTGTTTTACTTAGGCGAGGCGAGTAACCGCGAAAGTCTTCGGCCACTACCCTTTTAAATAACGCTATTATATCGTGCTTTCATTTGGAGGACTTTTAACTTTCAAATGTTGATACTTCACAGTGTCAGTCCGGTATCTGGCGCTGCCTACCGGGCTTCTGCGAAAACAGTTCAACTCTAACTGTTTTTGTCTTTCCCTTGAAGCAAGCGCGCCGTGTTTGGAGAAAAAAATATAAGTCGACGCCAGGACGCTCTTTGCCCGTTAAATAGCGGCAAGGAATTGATATAATGATAGGTTTCCAAGTACGGCGCCAGAATTTGGATCAGTTTGGCCGCCGATGTGCTGGCAGCGGTTGTAGTGGTGAAATAGCTGGCAGTGGTAATGGTGGTGGTGGTGGTGGTAGAGTGGTGCTGGTGGTGGTGGTGCTGGTGGTGGTGCTGGTGGTGAGTGCTGGTGGTGGTGGTGCTGGTGGTGGTGCTGGTGGTGGTGGTGGTGGTGGGAGTGGTGCTGAGTGTGGTGGTGGTGGAGTGGTGGTGGTGGTGAGTGGGAGTGGTGGTGGTGGTGGTGGTGGTGATGGTGGTAGTGGTGGTGGAGTGGTGGCGATGAAGAGATGGTGGTAGTGGTGGTTAGTGAGTGAAGAGTAGTGAGAGTGGTAGTGGTGGTAGTGGTGGTGGTGGTGGTAGTGGTGGTGGTAGTGGTGGTGGTGGTAGTGAGTGAAGTGGTAGTGGTAGTGGTAGTGGTAGAGTGGTAGTGGTAGTGGTAGTGGTAGTGGTGGTGGTAGTGAAGTGGTAGTGGTAGTGGTAGTAGTAGTAGTGGTAGTGGTAGTGGTGAAGTAGTAGTAGTAGTACTAGTAGTAGTAGTACTAGTAGTTGTACCAGTAGTTGTACTAGTAGTAGTGTAAGGGAAAGTAATCTTAGGCCCGAGGTAAAACATCACTGGTCTTGACACTAAATCTCCATAACAGTGGAGGCGAAAGCCATAGCATTGTCACTTAACCTGGCACGTAACAAATTGTCTCCTCTTTCAACAGTCTTACAGGCAATGTAAGCCTTGTTAGTCTTCCGATGGACATGCTAGTTTTTGGGATCACGAAGAATCTCATCATGGTTATAGTTCATGAACACTCCCCATAGGTGTTCGCCAATGACATTTTCCACGTTCTCGCAGTAGTGGGTCGATCCATTTACATGGAGTGGAATATGCACGATACAATATTACCTGTGCAACCTTTTCTTGACCGATATGTTACCCTCCCTCTCCCTGGTGCGATAAATAATTGAAGATAACAACTTGCAGGAAGTACTGATGTAAACATTCCAAACACATCATCTTCATTGGCATAAAACAAAACCTACTTTCGATTGAAGCCGAGACTCCTGTTTGAGTTTTTTCTTGCTCTGAATCTAAAGATGTCGAGGGCAGGTGCAGGTTCTTCAGAGGAGACACCAGAAACTTCCGAGAAAGTTAGGAGAACTTATAATACTGGCGAACGCCAAATTATGGAGAAATTGGAGAAGTCATGCGAGTTGAAAAAAGGATTCTCTTAACTGATGCTTTTGATCGGGCTTCTGCTTATATTTTAATAAAATGAAATTGTCAGCAAGTATTTTAACGATACAGAGAATGAAGACTAAAATAGCCAATAAACCTTCAAATTCCCCAGAAACGCGTGGTAAAAGCCGTAACATCCAAGATCATTTTACCGCACTCTAGGAACCTATATTTTTTCCATACTTTCCATGGTTCTTCGAATGAAGGGTTGATTTGTAGTATTTTAAGTTTTTTTAAAAGTTGGTCCCGTTAGTATTTAGACTGACACAGTTGATAAACAGGATTTCAATATAATATACAAATTTTGTCAATTGAAGCAACCAGTCAGTTAGCTTCCCCAGTTTGAGACATTAACTAGTTATGTATTACATAGAATTGTAGGTTTGACTTTGATTTTCAAGAGGTTCACGTTGCTTCAAAAACTCTAGGGGCCGATTTTGTGACTAATGCCATCAGTCTACCCACATTTCTCCAAGCTGTCGGTCAAGAAAAGTTGTGCGGAGATTAAAAGTGCCTTTAATTCTTTTTTAAAATGTTTTATTTTGTGTAGACCGCCATTGCTATTTGTTGTTAACACCACCAGGGATTCTTTGCATTTATTCAACAATGAATTTTGTGCAATTATCAAATTAATTTGTATAACTTATTTTTGTAATTTTTGAAGTACATTACAGCACAGTACAATCCAAGTATTTAAATAAAATTGGAAACTATGGATTCAGATATGCAGAATTTCAGGTGATTAAGTAAGACAGACTTTGAACATTGAAAAGCTTTCATGTTCAAAAGTATTCCGTACAAAATTTAGGCCGGTTAGTCCAGTGGTCCAAAATTTTTTGTGATACTAAAACACATGCTTACTTGGACACATACCTCAATTTTTATATATTAAGATTTTCTTTACTTCGACCATTTTTGTTGTTTTTTCTCTCTTAACAGATTCAGAAATTTGGAGAGTGTAATAATTGAGATTCATATTATTGGATTTTCAATAAAAAATAAATTTGATAGTATGGAGTCTATTTCATTTATTGCTGAGTTATTCCCAATGTTACTGAAATTAAACATTTCAAAATAAGTCATTAATGACATTTTTATCAGTGCAACTTTTTTTATTGGGTCTATATGATGTCCACATTTAAATTTTTACCACAAACGGAGTTTATTATGGGAAGTTTGAGAACCATTGCTCTATGCTATTTAACACTATAAAATATTGTAATTTAACTGACTTCCTGCTTTTCATTTTTTTCATTAAACACCATTGTTGACATTTGTAAATGCTGTTTCAACTCTATTTCCTTGTTATATGGACTTGCTCATTCAAGTACTTAGTATTTTATTTCCATGTCATTCTACTGTTTTTCTTCATTTCTACTGTCTTAAAAATGTCATCTTAACTATATTCTGATTTATTACTGTAAAGTTCAGTGTGTAATTTTGAAATGCATTACCTATCTGCAAACTGTGCAAGTAAAATGTGGATATTGCCAGTAAATGGCCTTTAAAACTCCCCTGTTTCATTTCAGGGTGGAATTTCCTTCGAGAGTCTGCTAGGACTAACAAGCTCTCCTCCCTTTCCTTTCTTCAAGGGACACTTCCTCCCCATGGCAAGAGGTCCAGATGTCCGCTCTTCTAACCTCCGAAGAGGCTGTTGGCAGACAGGAAACATCCCTGTGTGACTTACTCTAGTGAAAACTCAGGCTCCAGTTTGTAACCATGCAGTGTTCCCCGACCCCCACATGGTTGTGGGATGCTTTTCTTAATGAAGAAAAATGCTTTCCTCAGTTTCCCTGGTACTTTGAAGAGCTAATTTTGTGTTATAAGTGTTTGGAAAAAGACATGTTTAATGAAGTGGCAATAAGAATTCAAGTTGTTCTTTGCAAGTTACGGTAGTGGTTCAGCTGGAGATGGAAATGAGGTGATCAGGTGGAAACTTATTCAATAAGCTATACAAAACATGACAAGGAAACTTGCAATACATATGACATGTCCTCTCATTAAGAGGTGTACTGGGATCTATTCAAATTTATTTATATATTTATTTATGTGTTTGTAGAGGTTTGACATTAGATCTACAAATTTCTCAACAAATATTTATCAAGTGAAATAAATGTTTGCCTTAAGATATGTATTTAACTGACAGAATGTGTGGAAACATTCTAACATGTTAAAATGTCAACTTTAAAACAGATTGTGTGTATCAAAAATTTTGAAAAACGTATTGGACTAATGAGGTCACTGTACCTTTCATAATTGTAAAATTATAGGTAATAAATCTCAAAGCTACATATCTTTTTGCCTTGTTACTTTATCAACTTTAGTTATATTTCAATTATTCATTCTGTTTTATTGGAATTGTTTGTGTCACTGCTTGAATATGGAAATAATTCAAGTAGTAATATTGACAGAAAATATAAAAATTCAGTGGCACGAGACAAAAGATTCTGTCAAATAAAATGTGTTTAAGTAGTGCATCAGATGTTAATCAGGCCATATTCTCCAATTCCAAATCCTATAAACATTGTTTATTACTTCCATAAAACAAATTGACTGCAGTTGTAGAAAATATCTTCAACATACAATATTACTGATTAGTAGGGAACGGATTTTCATGTAATTGCATGTTTTTACAGGAACTAGATACCAGCATTCAGTTATATTTTCTAGAGTTTACAAGACATTCTAAATCAATTTTTATTTTACGTATTGTGGTATAATTTCATATTTTTACATATTTCACCTGCTATGACACATTTATTACATATTTTGCTATGTTGAAACGGAACATTTGTGATGCGCGTTTGCATTATTTGTTACGGAATCATCTTTCTGACAAATCAAAAATCAATAATGCTGCTGTGCTTCTATTTCCACCATATCTCCATCATTAATAGTCAAACTCTCCCCCGCTTATTGCGTACTTGCGAGTTACGGATGAGCGGATTTTTATGAACGAAAGTAATTTCAATCATGTGCTTGCTTATGTTTCAAACAGCAATTTCGTTACTCAATCAAAAACTAGCATATATTTTTTACAGAAAATTTTCTTGCCACGTTATTCAATTTGGAGGGTGGGATGTGTTTCCTTCAACCCCTTCACCTGGGATCCATCATTCGCTACACTGTACTACAATTCACTTGTACACCGGCTCCTCATAAACATTGTAATGTGTGTGTGAATATATATATATATATATATATATATATATATATATAACTCATATATATATATATATATATATATATAAAAACACACACACACACAGAGACAGACACACACACACACACACACACCTGTATTAAGAACTGTTCAATGACATTCCATTGTCAGAAAATGATTGTAGAGAACAATTTTAAGTACAATGATGAATTTTTATTTTACATATTTTCTGTTTTTTCTTGCATCTTTTGGAAAAAATAAGTACATATATATGTACAAATTTTGCATCTTTTATTACAATAAATTCCGTTCCCTACTGATTAGAGAGAATATGTCAATCTGTTTACTTGTGCATGTGCTATGAATCCCTGGGCCTGATTTTCTTTGAACCAGAAAGGTTCTTACTGGGAAGTATTAGTTTTTGGTCATTGATAAGTAAGTTTAATTATGAAAAAAAAATAGTGATCAAAGCAGTAAAGCCGAAGTACCTATATGAAATGGGTTAGTATTTAACAGACTTTACGGTAATAGGCCTTCCTGAATTGTCACCTGCAAATTTTCAGTACTATAATGAAAGTTGTCCTTGAATTGCAAAATCGTTCTCAGTGTTTTTGAAGTTGTAAATTAATTGCATGGTCTGGCATTTTTCTCAAGTATTTATTTATTTTACGTCAAAAAAAGCAGTTAAAAACTGCGTATGACGTGCTATGGGGAAAAGTGAATTGGGTACACATTTCAAAAAATTCTGTGATTTACACTAAGTCATATACTACTTAAGGTGGGGGGAAAAAGGCAATACATTTTGGCTCTTATCCATGTTGTCCTTCGGAATAAATACTTCCTGCCGCGACAACATGGAAACGACAATTTGAATAATTGTATTTCCCACTAAATAAGAGAAGACGTGCACAGAAAACTAAGTTACATTTATGTCCAGAAGCAAAACGAGGGGCCATCTCAGCATTTGCTCCATGGATCAGGGAAACTGGACGAAAACCTGATCGAGATGGGGGTCATTGACCCGGAAGCTGTAGTACAACAGTTGTTTAAAGGTGTTTATACTCATTTATACAGCCCAAATGGTAAATAATGCATTGTGTATCATTGTTAAAATTAATGTTACTTTTCTTGTGTTCTATAGTCTCTAATTGTATAGAAACAGTTATGCAGCAGAAACGATTTCACTTGGGATTTAAACTTTTCTATTGAATTTAATCGTTTAATGTAATCTGGTAAAGTGTTGTAAAATAATGTACATGTATTGTATGTGAATTTTTTGTAGAGCTGTTGATACTGTCACGTGATGAATATGATTTTAAAGAGGGTGCCCAAAATTTTAAAAGTGACCTGGACCTTTTTATTACTCAAAAGGGGTATTGATTCTGATTATTTCTCAATAGTATTTACTTTGAAAGGGGTGAGTGCTACAACTACAGTAACCCTTAATGAATAAAGAAATTTTTAAAAGGGGCTGTCTTGGATTCAATTTGAAAATGCTTCTGATACATTTTTTTTGCAGGACCTTTAAATTTCACCTTTTTGTTTTGTGTTGTCCCATCTCCATTTTTTAATAATACCATATTAAGTTGTCGAAGATTATATAATAAATTGAAAAGGGAGTCTTTTTCGGGAAATTTTAAATTTTTCCCAAGGGAATATTTTGGGAGTTTTTTTATTACAAAGAAAGCCCAAAATGTTGATTTGCTGGTTCTGTTTCTATGAATATTTCTATAACTTATTGAATCAGTTTGATTCCCCTGAAATTTGGGTTCACTGTTATATTTCAAAACTTAAAAAAGTATGTTTGATAAAATTTCCCAACTACAAGAAACCATTTTGTATTTTTTTATAAAAGTTTTCCCAATTAGGAACTTGTATGTGAAAATCCCCCAAAATACTTTGTATACCACACTTCCCTTTTTGGGAAAATGAATAAACATTGTAAATTCAATGTTTTATTTTTTATAATTACACAGCTTAAAATAAGTTTAAGTTCGGCCATGCTAACAACTATGGTACCATTTTATTATAACATCTTGTTTACTTCTTCCTGTAATCATTGATTTTTATCAATGTTAATTTTTATTATTTGATTTTCATATTAAAATTTTAAATTTATCTTGTTTTCATGTACTTTACATGAAAAACTTCATTGATGGAAATAATAAAATTTAAAATTTTTGGGTCATTCGTTGTAAAACTGAGATCATCCCCGTAAGAACTTAATAAAAATTTTAAAAATTTTAAAATATGTAAGGTAATGCCCAAACAGTGATGTAGTTCTTTTTTGGCCCAGGATGGCAGATAAGTTGATTTCCAACAATTTCAATTGACTTATCAACAACTGTCACTTGTCTGATAGCCAAGTTCAAGCCCCGCCCCCTGGGAATGCTCCCCAACATCAGGAGCTTCTTATTTTTATTAAACCTTGAGAAAAAAATTTTCATCTCAGAAAACCCATCCTTTTTTACCTTGTGAGTTGCGAACCTGTAGTCATTTAAAAAAAACTCCTATTTTCTTTGTTTTAAGGCGGGCGTTTTTAGGGACCCGGTTAGCCGACTTTTCCCCAAGAACACTCATCATGTTGATTTCCATTTTTCCTTTCCCATGTTTTTGGGAAACGTATTAAAATAAAAAGCTATTTTCCCCACACCTATGGCTGGAAATTGTTATTTATTTCAATTTTTTTATAAAACAAAGTGGCAACTAGTCGTTTTTTGCACGCCATTTTTGAAAGAAACATCTACTTCCACCTTTATGTTTTGGGGTTGGTGTTGGTTATTGACAAAACTTAAAATTGATTAATTTAGTTTTATCAACATTTTTTTAATTCTTTCCCATGGACAAAAAAAATTAATTGATTTAATGATTCTGACAGATGATTTTTCTAGATGAAAAAATTTTTGCCCACTGCTTTTTAAATTCGTTTCCCGGTAAAGAAATTACAGAAAAAATAAAGAAGATTTTGGGATAATCATTAACATATATTAGAAATAGCAAAAGCCCTTCAAACACTTTACAAATTTTTGGGATTTGTTTGGATATAGTCTATAAAAATTTGATTTCACTTTGGAGAAGATATTTTAATTCCCAAAGAAGATTTTTTGTTTCCATTGTTTTGTTTCCCCTTGATTTAAAGGAATAAAGTCCATAACAGCAGTGGTAAGACGAAATTCCGGGCCTGTTGTAATTTATTATGGATATTATTAGTTTCCAAAAAAAACAGTCAAGTCTTGCAATGAAATTTTTTTTCAAAAAATTTTCCCAAATACTGAATTTGGGGGTTTAAAAACGTTGATAACCTAATATCTTTTTGTTTTTTTTTTTTGGGTCTTACAATAAAAATTTTAGGTTTGGAAAAAGGGAATACAGATAGAGATGAATTTTTAATAAACTAATATATTAAAAAAACGGTTAAATTTTAAAAAATTATTGAAATGATTTCCCCTTTTCCTGATGAGCAACTATTTTGAGGGAAATTTTTTGTCGGGAGTATTAACTTCATTAAAATTTGATCATTCAAAAACGAAATTTTTGATTTTTCAGAAGATAAAGTATTACTAGTATTACTGGTTACAGTGCCCTGTTTTAAAATGTAAGAAATGGCTTTTTTTTTGGCCCTAGAAATATCAAAGCATTTTTCAAGAAAAAATGCCTTCTTGTAGTAGATGTATTTTTTTATGGGTAGGGGAAAATTTTCCATTTTAAATTTATATTCCAGTGTTTTAGATTTTTTTTGTTGGGTTGTTACCTTTATGATTTCAATGACAATCTTTCTCATTCAACAGTTTTACCCCATATTGTTTTTTTTATTAAGGTATATTTCTCTTAAAAAAGGGTTCTGTGTATCACGGGAAAAAAAGTGTTCATTTTTTTTCCCTAAGGACAAGAATTTTTTGGGAAAAAAAATTTAATTTTTTTCTTCATTACAAAATCTTCAGCCTCTTCAAAATGATTTCCCTTCTTGATTTTTATTGGGCAAATGAACAGCCAAAAAGCGAAAAAAGGCCGGAAAAAATTTGAAAAAAAACAGGTCTTGGAATTTTAACATTTCCTCCCCATATTTTCAACCTTAACTTACCAAGAAATAACACAAATAATTGTAAGAAAAACCAAATAATAGCAGTAAAATTTATTTTTTTACATTATTGACATTTATATTTGACAATATTGACTTACACAGTTGTAGGGATTTCAACAGCATTAAAAATTTTTGGAATACAAAAAACAAAAAACACAGAACACCAGCCCTAATGCAACGGTACTTGCTTTGGGACACGGCAAATTAATGTGATTACTACGAAACAAGCTCTGTATATGAACAATACTGAAACAAAACAAATGAAAATTACCCCTTTTGTTCAGGAAAAAATGCCAAAAATTTTTTGGAGTAAAAAAGATGGTAAACACGGGGCCCAATGGGGGATGGGAGTGCTCTTCCTCAAAGAAAAAATAAAACCCCTTTTCACCATGTGTCTCTACACAGTACTACTGACTTTCCTTTTAATTAAAAAATACAAATCCCCCTAATTTTTACTAATTTTTAAATTTGGTCTGTAGTAGGGGATTAGTTCAGATGTCATTATTATGGTTTTTTTTTAAAAACAAATCACATTCCCGTCCATTCTTTTAATTTTTTTAGACACCCTTTTTGGGATTTGATAAAATTTTTTATTCAAGTAAAAAAATCATTTTAATAATACATTAAGATCAGAAATGGCAGATAAAATTTAAAGAAAAAAAGAAGTTTGTTTTCTTTGTTATATTCACAGATTTATCTGAACATTAAACTTCCCCTTTTTACTTTAGGTATTAGTAAAAAAAATTGAATTTTTGCATGCTATGGAGTTTTTGAAAAAACCCGTTTTTGTAATAGTTGTTGTTTAAAAAAAGGTTTTTTGTTAAATTAACATTTGACAGTTTGTACATGCACAGTCGGACCCTTTTTCTCAAAAGTTCATGGCCCAGCTGTTCAATATTAATACCCAGTATGAAACTACATTCACTTTAAAAATGATTTACAAGGAGTGGTTTAAAACCTTTATTCAAATTCAAAAAAAAAGTTCTTAGACAACAGATGTTTCCACTAAAGAAATCAAAAAACGGGAAAAAAATTGGCTCGGGAAACGGGAAACATGGGGATAATTTCCCGATCCCCCACCCCCCCCTCTGTGGACCCGCCCCCAAGCATGGTGGTGGGAAACATAAGTCCCGGATTTAAATCCTGATCAGCTTTTTTTAATGATTTGAGTGACTTATCGATCTTCTTTTAAAGTTTTTTGTTACCTACTTATAACACAATACAATATTAGTACTCAATAACTTAAACTATTTTTTTCTTCCTATTTCACCACTTGTACCTTAAAAAATTTTTGTGATTATTCCAAAATTTTATTTAAATTAGACCCCCAAATATTTAAATGAGGGAAATTCTCACATCAACAATAACTCAACTACCGTGGGTTAAAAATGACTAGATGAAATTTTTTTTTGTGGTTTCATAGTTCTCACCAGGCTCACATATCACAATTCTAATAACAATAGTTTGTATGAATCAAATGGCCCAGTCCCTTTTTGATTTCTAAGGGTAACTAGTCCATCAGGCTTTTTTTTCTTGAATTTTTAAATACAGGGGAAAATTTTTGGGCAACTTCAGATCTGACTATAGAAAATTTGAAGACTGTACATTGAATTATAAGTAAAATATACTTTGAATATTGATACTTTATTTTTGGGGGGGTTCCCCGGTCAGTACAATATTGTAACATAAGTTCAATGTAATGGAATAATTAAACTTTTACTTATTAAAAACAACGTAATAAGTTCAAGGCTGATGTAAAATCATGGCCCAGAGATCCCAACTTACCATATCCCAAAGTAAATGTTAAAAAAATGAAACATTTCCCAAATCACCCCAATGTTAAATTATTTTAAATTAAATTATATTAAATGTTTCTTTTTTTTGCAACAAAAAATAATGATCTACTATATAATATCTTAAGATATCTGTAATAAGTGTTGTATTTTTAACCCCTTTAGAGCAAAGCCCCCATCGAAAAAGTTTCTCGGGTTCAGTTTCCCTCATCCTTTAAGCAAATGCTGAGAGGGCCCCTTGCTTTGCTTCGGGACAATAAATGAAATTTCACTCACTGCACTCAAGAAGATGCAAGCGCCCTTCCCCAATTAAAATCACTTTTTGACCTCTTTACACAAATTGTAGTTGTGTATGTGACTCATTGAATATTCTTCTTCTTCTTTTTAATTATTACTTTAATAATGATTATTATTACAATAAAAATTATTGATCAACCTAATTTTTACTTTTATGAATTTTCCATGGTTTTTTAACTGCAAAAATTGGAAAAATTGGCAATAATCTTTCTTTTTTGCATCCCAGTTTTTGCCTGCAATACCAACCTGATTTATACCCCCTGATAAAAAAAAAAGGGCATTGACAAGGCTAGCAAATGTTTTTGGGCCACACTTGGGGTAGCAGCATTCTAAAAGGCAGAAGAGCCTGTAACAATCAAGAAAAAATTTTACCAATACAATATTTCCCAGAAATATTTCTATTTCCCTTTTCCCCCTTCCAAAAACTCAACATTTTCAGTATAAATTGCTTCCTGTGCACAAGGATGTGAAATTAAAAAACAAAAATGCTGGTAAGTCTCTTAAACAATTTACTTTTGTGAAAATAAAAATGAATTTTAAAACCCAAAAATTTTATGCTCCTTTTTGCAATCTTAAAAAAAATCTGCCCCGTTTGAACCCTTTTTCCAAGAAGGCCAGATGACCTACAAATGTGAAAAATAAAAATAGAATTAAACTGTGCTACACTTTGGACAGATGAATTTTTTTAAAAAAAAATCTTACCAGTTACACCCATTGAAGTTAAAAAGCCACCTCCGGGGGTTTCCAAAAAAAGGGATCAAAAAATGAAAATAAACATAACAAAAAAAAATTTCAAAATTTTTCCAACTAAATTATTTAAATGCACTTTCAAGGAAAACCTTACCAAAATACAATCAACAAATGTATCGGGAAATTTCCCTGCAGCATACCAAAAGGTTTTCTATCTTCCCCACCTCTATCTCTCCACTTTTTCTATCCCCTCATAGTCTCTCTATCCACAAGGGCGAATTATTCCCCTTTTTTTTCAGTATCATTATTGTTCCCAGTTACATACTGTTCCAGAAAATGCTCTTTGCATATTGACTCATTAATAGTTAAATACTACCACGTGTATTTGGCGAGAAGTGATTCCAATCTCTTTTATCAATTCTGTATCAAAAACCTAAATTATTTATTTTACGGACGTATTTAAAAATAATATAACAGCAAATTACTCAACAAAATACATGCCATACCATCAACCTGCTGGGATAAAACTATGAAGATGGAAGTATACACAGATTCCCCGCCAGAGCAAGTTGGAAAAAAAGTAAAATTGTTTTTTTCTTCGTCGCCTGTCAAAATTCAAACTACTTTTTCCGGCCTATTTTATCACAGCCCATTGAAACAACCAACGGGGGGGGATTGTAAAAGTAGGGCCCAAATTTTCTCTGATGGCCGCGGTTTATGTTTACGAACAGGGGAGATTTTCGGTTTTAATCCGCAATTTCGATTCGCGGGGATTACTTTCGAAGAAAACCCATGATTGAGAATACGGCCGTTAATATCAAACCCAGACTGTTAAACAATGTAGAGATGAATATTTTGTAATCGACCACTATCGAAAAATCGAATAATAGTTATGTTTCCCACACTGCTTCATGGTGATTTTCAAGATGGACGTTGAGACGGCCCTCACACCTCTTCCCACTGCCCCAACGTGAGTATCTCTTATGGCTCTTATTTCGTGCTTATTTGTTTAAAATTTAATTTTTTTAAATTTTTTAATTAGAATCTGGAATAGATTTTGAATAAACCCTTTTATATTTTAATATTTCACTTGTTAGATTTAAGATAGGGGCAAGACTTTTTTATACTACTGCGATAAATTTTTACATAATGTTGAAACGACATAAATTTTTTGTCATTTAAAAATAAAATAGTGTTGCTGGTCTAATTAACCCGTTACGAAACGTAGTTAAAATTTTGGTGAAATAAATGATTGTAAAAAAAAGGAAGGATACGCTTTATAAAAGTGTTTCCCTTGCAAAGCCAGTTTTATTAAATCATTGAAATGCTGTGGGATAATGTGGGGACAGGAATTGGCCTTAAAGAGCAGAAATGGTGGCTACTGTTAAACTCTCAGGGCCTTGTAAAAAACTATCGGAATTTTATTTTACTTTTCATTTTGGATGTTTAGAATTTAAAAAAATTTGGGTTATGTGCTGTATAACTTTTTGCAATAAGAATAATTTATGTTTAAAATTTTTTTTCTATTGATTAATCATTAAAACCAAGATCATTTGAAGGGGGAAAGGGCCAAAACCCCAGTGTAAAATTTTAATTTAAGAAATTCTGGGGAAACGGTTTATTTATTTCAAGATCACTGTTAAGAAATTGAGTGACTGTTTCATTTTTAAAAAACCATTATTTCCATATTTTAAATTAAAAATACATTGAAATATAGCTTACTATAAACATGTTTTTTTTCATATTTTATAAACTGTCTCTTTGTTCTGTGTTCCCCCTTTTATTTATGGATCATTGACTTTACAGATTTGGTTAGTAAATTGGGGAAATTAGGGTAATATTTTACTTCATCTACTTAAAAGATTTATGACTAAATTTGGGAAAACAATTTTTGGAATTGAAATGTTTGTTTTTGTATAATTAAAGAAATCCCCAAAATTAATGGCCTTATTTTTATTAAATGTTTGATTCTTCTGATTATACAACCTTGGAAAAATTCCCGTTTCTTTTAAAAAAAGTTTCGGGGGGGGAAAGAAAAAAAGTTAGTAACTTTCCCCCGGTATTGATTCCCCTGGGTTTCATATTTAAAATAAAAAGAATAAAACCCCCAAGTAAATTTCTAAAATATGAAAACCAGCAGGGGTTTCTTAAAACTTGGTATTAAGTGCATCGTGAGGGAAAAAAAGTTCTATGAATAATAATAAAAATTAATAATAATAATAATAATAATAATAATAATAATAAAAATAATAATAATAAATTTTTTCCCCTTAGACTTACAAAAATATCAAGCAAAGTCTGTCTAGAAATTTAAATTTTAAATTAGGTAATAATTTAAATGTTAAAAATATATATAATTGATTAATAAAAACAATTAAATTGTTTATAATAATGGGATTCAATTACATTTTCTTACAGTAATAATTCAAATAATTCCTTGATAGCTTACATGGTTATTAAAGCTTTATATGCTCACAATAAAATTCATAAATTTCATTTTAATAATAAAAAGTCACTTTTATAACACAAAGAGAAAAGTTTAACGGAAAATTGATTATTATAAACTGGCAGATTTTTTATACAGGGAAAAAACTTACAATTAGTTTTATTTTTGGTAAAAATTTTTAATTTAAATTTAAATAATTTGGGAATACATTGTTAATAATAATAAGGGAAGTGCTTACAGAAATATGACAAAATTTTATTTACTATATTACAAAAAGTAGTCATTTGTCTTATCAAAACTGAGTAACTGGTAAAAGAAGTGGTACACTTGTAGGGGAAAGGGTTTTAAAAAATACAGAAAAGTTAAAGAGTTCAGTTATCTTATAGGGACCCCCCTGATGAGATGATTTCCCAATGCTTAAAAGATTTATCATCAGCTGTTTTTCACGGTGACTGGGAGATTATTAAAAGCTTAGCTGCAATGCAAAGTGATTTTTGAAAAGTTGAAGACTTGTTAGTGTATACCCTGTGATACCCCCTATGTCCTCTAGTATGATAGTTATGTATTTCTTTATTACTCACAAGATCCCTGATTCTGATTATTTCTCAATAGGAGTATTACTTTGAAAGAGTAGAGTGCTACAAATCAGTAATTCATTTTAATAAAATAATATTTACAGGACTGTCTTGGATTAACTTGAAAAGATTCTGATACATTTCTTTGTAGGACCATAAATTTATCCATATTTTTTTTGTGTTGTACCCCCCCATATTTCAATCCATATTGAAGTTGGGGGAAAGTTACCTGTGTTATTGACAGAAGTGAGTCTTTTTCCCAGGTATCGGGAAAAGGTATCTCAAGGGGAAATATATTTGAGTTTATTTTATTACAAAGTGTGTCAACTTGTTTGTTGTTTTTGGGGTTCTGATCTATTAATATTCCTAAACTTATGGCAATCAGTTTGATTCACTGTTTCCCCTTGTCTACTTTAATTTTTATGTTTTGGTGTTGGTAACTGTGATAAAACGGAAATTGATTAATACTTTTTATCAACTTTTAAATTTTCCCAATTCATTTATGGACAGATAACTTTTAATTGTTTTTAAAAAGATTCAGACAGATTACTTTCAGATGAAAAAGATTTTGTCCACTGCTTATTAATTTTTAATTTTGCTAAGAAATCACAGAGAAATCAGAAGAGCTTGGAATATCAAACATGTATTATAAATAGAAAAGGCCCAAGAAAGACCCTTTTGGGAACCCCTTGGTAATTGTATCAAAATTTGATTTAACTTTGGATAAAATTTTCAAAAATTGCCGGGAAAATCTCTGTACATTGGGGGACCCTGTAAGGGTATACCCCCGGGAGGTCATTTACTCCATCCCTTATTCCATAGTAATCTAGTTTTGTTAAGTTTTTCATGAGATACACTATCAAATGCCTTTGAAAGATCAATAAGCATACCTGCTGTTTTTTTTATTTGTTTCCAAGTTTCCAAGATTTCATGAATAAATTCTACCCCAAAAGGGAAATGGTGATGGGAAGCCCTTAAGCCAACGATTTATTAAAGATATTATTAGATTGAAGAAAACAATTAAGTCTTGCTAATATAACTTTTTTAGAGAGTTTGCCAAAAACTTAAGTTAGGGGTTTTAAATTTGATAATTCCTTTTAAAATCCTGTGTATTATTATTCTTGAAATGGTCTTACAATACTAACTTTTAGGGGTTCTTGGGGAAATGAATACAGATAGAGATGAATTTATTAAGGGGAAATAGAATATTAAGAAAGCAGGTTTACATTTTTTTAAATTTTTGAAGATATTTCATCATTCCTAGATAACTATTTTTTTTAGGGGAAATTTTTCAGTTGATTAATTTATTAGCATTTGTATGATGGAGAAACATAGATTTTGAAGTTCCAAAAAAGATAAAAAATATTACTGGTTACAATTTCCTTTCTTTGAATTTAAGAAATACGTAAAAAGGGCCACAAATATCAGATGGATTATCTAGGGAAAAAATGCCTTTATGTAGTAGATGTATGTTTTTTTGAGTCTGAGTTTTCCCCTGGGTTTAAATTTTGTTCCCCAGTGTTTTAGATTTGTTTTTTTGAGTTTCAACATGAATTAACTGATAAGCTTTCTCATTCATCAATTTTAGTCTCTATTGTTTTTTTATACTGTTTTTACTTCTCGTTATAAAAGGGGTTCTTAGTATGTCTGAACAGTTCATACATGATGAACTTGGCTATCTGGGAGACGCCGCGCCCCCGGGGACAGGTGAACGTTTTTAAAACCCTTTTTCATTTTATTCCTAAAAACCCAAAAATTTCATCAGGAAACTTAATTTTTGGGTTTTTTACTCATTCATTTGCCCCTTAATAATAAGGGGCAAGCAATATTCAAATGATAATTTAATGTACTTTAAGAAAAAAGTTCCATTTCTCATTGACATCATTACTTTTAGTACTTCAGTCCATTCCTTTAGGAGACATTCATTTGGAAGATGTAGTTTAGATCCCCGTGTCACGGGTGAATGTGTATGTGGGTAGTTCAAGACTAACAGAAAAAATTTATTATTTCAATGATTTTGCAGGGTGATCAGATGGGGAAAAACAATATTATGAGGGGGAGTATTTATTCATTTCAATGTTTGTAATAATGTGGTTTTATGGTGGAGCTGGAAAAGGGTTTTTAACATGTTGCCCCCAACTCCACATCCAAGATTGGGTTTTTTAGTAAATCGGGAGTTCATTGTGTTCAATATTAATGTTTTGATCTCCTAAAATTACCTTGCCATTGTGGTTCCCTAAGGTTTAGTTAAAAGTTCTTCTAACCCAAGTAGGAAGTCATTAAGCAAAAATTTGGGGGTCTATAAATGCTTATTACCTTTTTAAATTCCCCTTTCCCTTGTTTTTTTATCTGCACCGCTACTTCCCAAAAATCATTTCATACTTATGTCTCCCAAACCAGTCTATTAATTGCAAATTAAATTATTCTGGGGCTATTATTGCAACATAAATGATCATCTAATTTGAGAATGAGAATTTCCCCTCCCGGGGAAAAACCATACCGATGGCCCCTTTTTTTTGCCTTTGGGCATAAATGGCCCTTTATTTTCTGTTAAATCTTCTAGAATTCATTGGGGAAAACAATTATTCAAATTATCGTTTCCATGTTTTTTGGGGAAGGGAAATAATAAGAGCCAAAATTTATTGCTTATTTGTCCTCGACAATTTGATTTTATTACATGGGAGTTTTTTTTGTTTTTTTTCCCTTTCAAAATTCAAAATTTATTGCTTATTTATCCTTGAAAAATAGTTTTATTACATGGGGGGTTTTGTTTTTTTGTTTTTTTTCCCCTTTTAAAATTCAAAATTTAAGTAGTATATGACTTAGTGTAGGGATCAAGAATTTGAAAATGTGCCCCAATTCACTTTTCCCCCTAGCACGTCATACGCAGTTTTTATCTGTTTTTTTTTAAAAATTTAAAAATGCTAAAGGTCCCAGAACTGTTCCCCGTGCAATCCCCGGGTGGTTGTAACGACCGGATCGGTTTTCCCCGATACTACGACTTATTGGGTTGAAGGGTATTGTGAGAACCAGCGTATCGGGGGTTTTGCGAAGCCCAATGCTTTCATTTTTTTTAGCAAAATATCATGTTCGACCGAGTCAAATGCTTTACTGAAATCGAAGAGAATAAGATTTTTGATTTTTTTTGTCAATGGCGATTCTGGCCCCCTTCAAAATTTTGCCAAAAACAAGGGGTTCCCCCACTTCTGTCTGAAGGAAACCATATTGATGTTCGTTTAAAAGATTTTTGTTGTCTAAATGGGTTTTTAATTTGATTTCATTTTTTTAATATTTAGAAATTGTAGGTAGAATACTAATAGATCTGTACTCAGGGTTTGTTGATTTAAAGAGGGTGGCAAGTGCAGTTTTCGAGATCGGGTAAGTTCCCACTTATGAGAGAAAAAATTTTTTGTATCTGTTACGATGGGTATTTTTTCGATGGGTACTTATTTCGGCACAAAGTTTCAGTAATTTGGCATTTATTGTCTATTCCCGGGGGCGCTTGATTTTAGGCCCGAATAGTTTTAAGGCCCAATATGATTTGTAAAGCGAAGAAAAATTGTTCTGGATTATTTCAAAAGGAAACTTCAGTTTGATAGTAATGTTTTTAAAAGAACGTTCCAAAAAGGGGGGTATATTAGCGAAACGTTGGTTTAGTGAGTCTAGGGGGGACATCAGTTAGAGCGGTGCTCATTTTCCTATGCCAAGGGTTCGTAGAGATTTCCAAATTTTTTTCCCAGTCGCCAATTCTGCCCAAAAATTTGTGTGAATATTTACATTTCCTTTTTCTCAATTTTTTAAAAAAATTTTTTATTTTTTTTATTTAATTTGGCGTTTTCGCATTTTGAATACATTATGAAATCTAAAAATGTAAAATGCCTTCCTTTTCATTGAAATGTACTCCTTTTCATTTTTATACAATGTCCCTCGTCTGGGAAACATTTTAATCGGGGGAAACCCTGTTTTGTAATCGGGAGTGTAAAAATTCCGGGTTTTCATTCTTCGATCGTCAATGTGTTTACACGTTTTTTTCTAGTCAATCATACATTGGTTACAAAAAAAATAAAGTTAGTTTAATCCATAATTGGCAAAAGATAGCTGGCAGTGATAGATTTCTTGGTGACAGAACTTGAAACCCCGTAACCAAAGTAATTTTCGAGATGTATTGTTTAGGGCTTGTTTGGGTTCTTGTTGTTGGGAAAGAAGATAGGAAATTGATCATAGTAGAGAAAAAGTCGGGTAACCGGGGCGGGAGCTCAGTGCTTCAACTGATGTCACTGCAGCGCCCCTGACCGGGGGGGCCCCAGGGTTTGAGTCCTGACCCGGGAGGATTTTCGATACTAGCTTTTCAGCTAGATCCCAATTCAGTCGCCTTTTGGAGGAGAATTCTAGCGGCCGGCTGCTTTGATCGGTAATTTTCCCTGATTTTTCCCATCAAAACCGGGGGAATGCCGGGCAGTCCCTCCAAACGGGCCACGGAGGGGCGCGGATCTGTCCTTCCTCTCCCCTTAAAACACACAAACATTTTACTACACTACGACATATTCCGGGGGACCGGTCGGGGGGCCGGGGGTTTTCCCGGCTGGGGCCCCCTGGGGAGAGTCCCGGTTGGGGGAAAACCCCCCAAGGGCGGTAGGTGGTTTCCGGATGTCGCCATCCAGCGGGGGAAGATCACCGCCATCTCCCGGGGGAAAAAAATGCACTACACTAACGGGAATGATAACCAAAACCGTTGACGCGTCTGGAATCAAAAAATCAATCAATCAATCAAACAGTCGGGGGACAAGCTGGACTCGTCGATGCATTTTTATTTTTGTGGGCAACTTTGCATTTAGATGCAACCCCTTTTTACCACCGAAGAATGGGCTCTGAACTAAAAGGGTTTTCCCATAACGTTACTTTTGTATCGTTTATCATTTTCCATTTACATTTAGGTTTCTATAACTTTGTAACCAGCTTTTAATTGTGTTCATAATGGTTTTTGTGGTGAAATTCTCCCCCGGGTTCGTTTATTTCATTTATGGAGCGTGATTACTTTTTCAGGTTTGATTGTAGCAGAAAGGTTTTCAGTCGATCCAGCAAATTAGTTTTAAAAACATCGTGTTTTAGTTCCATGCACAAGTTTCCCGCCTGTTGAAGGTTTGATTGTGTGTTTTTATTTTTTTATTTGTTTCGTTTGTCACACTTTTGGCAATAGAAACTACTTCCGATAAAGGTTGTGGGCTTTTATTACATCAAATGGTTTCCCTTTTTTTAAAGATAAATTTGTTTCACGCTTTTTTTAAACCCATATAGATGAGGAATTTAAGTTTTTCGCACAAAAAGTTTATCTGAAAAAGGGTTTTAAAAATTATTCGCATCGCTTAATTTTGTCATCGAGAGCAGTGATGGTATATAGGAAGGATGGGGGGGGAGATGAGGGGACAATCCCGCCCCGTAGAGTTCGGAAAAAGAATATTTATGTGTGTGTGTGGATATATATATTGACATTTCCCTTTCGCCGATCTTTTTAAATTTTTTTTGTAAAATATTTTTTATTTTATAGCGCGGTTTTAGAGACAAAGCTGCAGGGAAAAAGTGTTCCCTAACCTTGGTTTGTCTCAACGATTCCTTATCAAAAAAAATTCAAAAAAAAATAAATTATACAAAACAAACCCGCAGAAAATGGAAATATTCAGAAATATGTTACAATATTCCCCTTTTGGGGAAATATATAAATATATGTACTAAAAAAGGGCCGGTAGGGGACTAACCAATATAAAATGAACATACGTTGATTTGACTTGTTTAATTTACTTTAAGAAAATATTAAAATTTCTTATCCGGGCCCCCATTTCCGAAAGAAAAATTGTGGGAAATTGAAGGTACGAAAAAAAGAAAACAAAATAATCGGGGAAATTTTGGCACGGGAAACCAATTGGTGCGGCGGCGGGTTGTGCCGTCTTTACATGGGCCCGAAAAGTGATCCCTTCGGGTACAAGATAGCCGCAGTTTCCCTTTTATCATTTTTTCATTGCTTTTGAAATTGGTGCATGCCAAATCAGATACCCTTTCGTTCCTTTTTTCCGGTATTATATCTACCAAAAACATCACTTTTTCGTTTACAAAACCGTTACTTCTTTGCATTTCATTATTATTATTATTATTATTATTATTATTATTATTATTATTATTATTATTATTTTAACCCCTCGTTATCACGAAATCGCTTACCACGAATTACACCATAACACGAACAAGTCTTAAATCCCAGCAAGGGATTGTGGTAATACGGACATATATAATACACGGAGAACACGAGTTTTTATAACACGAACGTGTATTATATTCGGGCCCGGTTCATGTTAATGAAGGTTCACTGTATTATTATTACAGATGCAAAAATTTTTTCTAGGAAAAAGTATAGATAAGTCGGGGAAGTAAATCCGCAAAAGAATAATTGTATTAAAACACGTTCCTGTCCCGTTCGGGGACAGTGATGGGGTCATTTGATGCGTCTCGGTCTTCGGGCCATTTTTTGGTCTGATTGAAAACGAAATAATTTGGTAAGCGGCTTTTTTGGGTTTTCCCGTAACCCGGGAAAATCCACAGCAGCTCAAAGATGTTCTATGATAAATTTTTAAATTCAAATCGATATATTTTTAAAGGGTTTTGGTTTTTAAAAAAAAATTGACGTCGGTTTGTAAATTTTACAACATAAAAAAAATATGGAAGTAACATCCATAAAAAAAAAAAATTGGACAAAAATTTAAACCCCTTTAGTTATAAACCATTAACTTACACTTTTAAATTATTTTAAGGGGTTTGGGGCCCAAAAGGGTTTGATACTCCGGTTTTTAAAAAAAACTATATTAAACATACTTTTATATTTTTTGTTACAGATCACCAGATGCCGTGACATAATCAGACTGCGATGGTCGGCACCATCATCAGCCACCCCTAACGTCCCCCCGTCAACTTCAGTCGCGCACACCCCTTTAAAACCCCCCCGGGGGGGGGTTAATGGGTGCGCCTGGACTTGGGGGGTAGGCCGGTGTTTTAAGCTTGGGGGCGTGGTTAAGGGGGTGTGCCGGGGGGGGCCGGGGCGTTGGCTTGGGCGTGGTATAGGTTAGGGGAAGGGGGATGTGCCCTTTGTCCGCGTAATTTCTTTTCCATCTTGCCAGCGATCCTTTCTCGCGTTTTGTTTCCCCGATTTTTTTTTCTCGTTCCTTGTCTGCGTTTCTTTGGGTTCCCTTCTTTGGGCGATTCTTGTCCACGAATTTCTTTAGGGTGGGTTTGCGCACTGAGTCTGGGCGCAGGGTTCTTTTTTCCCCAGATTAAAAGCCGTATACTAAAATCAACCGTTTAATTAACAAGAAAAATCCCGTAACGTTAGTTAATCGACAGCCCCTTTGGGCATTTTCACGGTGAATCCTTCCCAACACTCCCTACCTCTTCTACACTTCCACACTCTTTTACTTCTTTTACCTCTTTCACCTCTTTCACATCTTTTTACATCTTTCCCAAAACTTTTACATCTTTCCTCTTTTACCCCCATTTACCCCTTTTTTTCTCTTTCTTTATCTTTCTCTTTTTCCCATCCTTGGGTTGGGCTCCCCCAAAGTGGAAATAGGCCTCATAAATTTTGCCCTATAAATAAAGGAATAACGCCCTGAGGGGCTACAGCATAAAATCCAAAATTGTAAATGTGGTGAGGGAAAAGTCCCCCAAAAACGTTGCGTTTTTTGTAATAAATATTCGAAGTCTTAACCGGTTTTCAATTCTACGACAAACCCCAAAACCAGTAAAAAGAAACCTCCATTATATGTAAGTAAATTTGTCAAAATTTAAACCCCTTTAATTTTTAAAACATTAAATTACACTGAAATTATTTTAAAGAATTTTCAGCGTTTTTTTTTCAGGGTTTTTTTTTTTCAGGGATTTTCTTTTTCAGGGTTTTTTTTTTTTCCCGGGTTTTTTTTTTTCGGGCTTTTTTTTTTTTCCCGGCTTTTTCTTTTTCCAAAGGGGGTTTTTTTTTCAGGGGTTTTTTTTTTTCAGGCTTTTTTTTTTTTTCCCGGGTCTTTTTTTTTCAGGGTTTTGTTTCTTTTTAGGGTCTGTTTTTTTTCAGGGTCTGCTTTTTTAGGGGCCCGTTTCTTTTTTGGGTCTTTTTTCTTTTTCAGGGTTTGTTTTTCTTTTTCAGCGTGTGTTTCTTTTTCAGCCTTTTTTGAGCGTTGTTTCTTTTCAACGTTGTTTTTTTTTTCAATGTTTTTTATTGTTTTTTTTTTCCCGCGATTTTTCCACCTTATCCCCCTATCCTTGGGTAGGAGCGTCCAACCCAAAGTAAAAAAGGCCTCAAGGGGGAAATTTGCCACTTTAAAAAAAGGAATAACGCGCCCGAGGGATTACAAACCTACAAGTCATAACTTGTAGTGTGGGAGGAAAAAATCCCTAAAAAGTTCTGTCCGTGTGCGTGCGTGCGTGGTGCGAGGGGAACCCCTCCGTCTGCATGGTTGGGGGGCGCTGGCCCATTGTGTGTTCAATAATTTTTGTAGTTTTTTCATTTTTTGTTTTTTTTTTATTTTTGTGTTTCTTTCCTGTCTCTTTTTTGTTTTCCCCGATGTGCCGCGAGTGTGTTAAATTTCTCTTAAAAAATCCCGGGGGTGTGTGTGTGTGTGTGTTGCTTTAGACTTTTTTGTTCTTTGGTTGCTTTATGTTTTCCGGGGGGTGTGTTGATTACGTTTACCGTGTGTGTGTGTGTTTATTTAGGTTTCTTTTTGTGTGTGTGTGTTAATTTAGGTTTACCGCGTGTGTATGTGTGTTGATTTAGGCTTACCGCGCGTGTGTTTATGTTCATGTAGGTTTACCGTGTGTGTGTGTGTGTGTGTGTGTGTTTTTTTAGCGTGTGTAGGTGTTTCTTCTCTCAACCCCCTATCACCCTTTATCACCATCTATTACCCTCTGTTACCCTCTATGACCCTATCACCTCTTTTCCCTTTTCTTCTATTTTCTTCCCCCCCTCTTCCGCCCTTTATCCTTGGGGAGGAGCTTTTCAACCCAAAATGGGAAAAAGGCCTTGGGGGGTTCGCCACTATAAAAAAAAAAAATAGGGCCCGAGGGGCTACATCCTCAAGTCATAACTTGTAAATGTGGTGAGGAAATGTCCTTCAACCCCCACTGTTTGGGGGTGCGAGAACAACCCGTACGACGCGGTATGATAAAAAAAAAGGGAAAAGGGAAAAAAAAGGGGGTCTCACGGGCATGTTCCAATCGCTACTGGAAACTGTTGTTTTTTGCTTTTCATTTTTTGTCACGGTAATGTTGTAATTTTTTGGGTTTTTTTGAATTCGAGATTCTTTAAATTTTTTGAAATAAACCCCCTGCAGTGCCGTAAGACTGCATGTATTTTAATGTTTTATCAAGGTTCTCAAGCGCAAATGCCTGATGTGGGTGGGAAAAGGTGACTGATGCTACAGTATGGTAAACGGGTTTGGGTTTTAGAATTTAAAAATTTCATGATCTAGTTTTTTTAACCCATTGTTCTCGTTTGGGGGTGAAGGTTCTAAAGTAAGCGGGGAAAATACCAGCGACCCCTTTTCATTGCGACAAAAAACAAGCTTGGGGTTTAATACTCCCGCGTCTTACCTATTGTCGCTAAAGGTTCTGCACATTCATGTTAATTTGGGTGTTGAATGTTACGGGATTTGTTTATGGGGGACACCGTCGACGGACGTTTTCCCTACTTTCCCGGGGGGCAGTGGTTTTGTTTGGGGCCCCTCCACAGGCCTCGTAAGCAACAAAGGCGGGCCCTCGGGCAACATCGCACATGGTTTTACAGCGGACACGGGTCGTAAACACCTGCGGTGTAGACTCCAGGCCGTGTATCAGGCCGCACCAAAATTTTGCAATATGGGAGGGTTGAAAAATTTCCGTCGGAATAGCCAACTTATGAAACTATAATTTGATCAAGTTTTCGCTTTTTCTTTGTTTGTTGGGGCATTTTACAATCCTCGCGCGGGTTTCCGTCTTGTCCATGTTCAATAAACATGTTTCGTTTTTCGGTAGAATTGAAAAGAGATGTTCATCTATAAACGAATATTAACTCTGTGAATAATTATTAAGTTAATTAAAATTATCATTATCAACTATTGCGAGCTTAAGAAGTGTTAAAAAGGTCAAGTGCAATGAAAATACAACCTCAAAAGTTATCTGCGGTCATACTCTATGTTATTAATGCTTTTGAGATGTGTTTCAACGGTTCCTTCACGTTTTGAAGTGGTAGTAATAAGTTTTATTGAACGCAAATAAATACCACAATTATTGAAGTTAATTAACGTGATATACATGGTAGATTTTATGATCTAATGAAATGTTCCTAACAGTCCAGTTATGTCAATATCAATGCAAATAATCCATTTAATTTATCTGTTCAATTATTCATTAGCTTTTAAAAGTAAGTTAAAAAAATAATGAAATCATCATTAGTGTAAGTAAGTTTTCAATAACTTATCCATTGTTATAGAGACAGTCTTTGAAAACGTGTTATCTTCAAAGGTTCAGTATTAAGTAGACCCAGATGTTGTTAGGCTTACCATTATTTTCCAGTTATAAACAAATAATGAACTACTATAACTATTTCAATTAACTTTATTATTACTAAAGAAAACAATTGGAAAAAAAAAAAAAAATTTTAAAAAAAAATAATAAATAAAACTCAAAAACGCCTAGTACTACTAAATAAATAAATTGAAGGATAAAACGCAAAGAACGAAGAGCACCAAAACGAAAAATGCAAATCTTTAGCAACACTCGTAAACTAACACAATTTCACTTGGATGGCTTTGAATGTTGGCGGTATCTACGGAAGTAGCCATTGTTTCTTATGCAAACAAATTTTAAAAATGTCCCTACCGCTTGAAGGTAATATATTCGGGGTATTTGTGACGGTTGGCAATAATTTTTGCCAACATAAAACGATATGAAACTACCCTAAATCGAGTATAAATGTATGTTCTCATCCGACAGTGACATTTTTCAAACGTTGCCCCGTTAGTTCGGCTTTTTAGCTGGCCAGCAGTCTACGGAGGTTTGGACAATCTGGTTGGCAAACGATTAGAGGTTAAGAATCCATAATCACATTCTAATGTAAAAAAGCGCTAAGAACAAAACAATGGTGCAGAGGTAATTTTTGTAAACGAAAGACGCTCAGAGGAGCTCTTTGTCAAGTTTTTTGCATCGCGTAAACCCTCCTGCGCTCTTAAAGTGGAGAGTATTGCAACAAGTATGACGCAGTTATTTTGGTTGAAGTTATGATCGTTATATGAATGTACTGTTATTTATTTAAAGAGGCACATTCATGCCTGTCATTATTGTATATCATGTCAGTAGTTCTGTTTCATTTCTCTTATTTCAGGTAAAGGGAAGTATTGATACAAATTGTTCATAATATTTAATGATGTATGTACTAAGTAACAATAAATTGTTTTGTGAGCTGAACGTTTAGATTGTTTTATGCCTTCAACTTAGGCTGTACCTTTGAAGGGTGTTCCGATTGCAAACCGAACTTGTACGCTTCTTTCTGATTTAGTAAGCGCTCTTCACGAAGTCCAAGCCCAGGGTTTTTTATGTTTGACCCGCCCAGTCCATTAGTTAAAGGTCAAAATGTCTACCCTTCCTTACTAACAGGAGTTGGATAAAGAATGAATAAATAAATAAATTATAAAGATTTGCTGTTTAATTTAGCGCCTGGTGACCGAAATTTGAAAGTGGGTAACATTTAAACTCCAAGTTTAACAATCAATCTATTGTTTGTAAAGATAGCGAAAAACATTACTGAATTGCTTACTTCCATTTTGAAATCGATTTTCATCATATATGAAAGTGTATGCTCTTATTTTCCATTTTATGAAAGAAAAACATATTCTTTAATGCACTGTAATCGTTCTTCTATCCAACCTGCCTAACTTGCTCGTGCCCTCTCGTTGGGCCCACAATGTAATGTCGCCACACACCTAATACCCTTTCTTCTAATACCTCTGGGCGCACAATGCAACCGATATCCACCCCATTTGCCTTCCCCTTTGTTTGCCAGTCGCCCGTACCTCGGCTTAGCACACTGAATTATTCAATTTTACCTGGGCTGAATCGCGTGCTCATTCCATACGGACTGAGACGGATACTCACGTTCGTGCTGGGCGTCTCTATAGAACTATAAGAAACAACACACAATTTAGGCAATCATGAGCATACTAAATGCTCATTTGTTTATTGCAAGCAAATTTCAACACATGACAAATGAACCCTTGGCTTGCAAAAAGAAAACCAAATAACGCAAAAACATCAATACAAACAACATAAAAATAATCCCATTCACACTTAAAACATCAACAAACTTTTCATTCACACAGCAATGCGCATTCTGTCGTGACCTCATCTTATGGTTGTAGTTTTAACTAATTTAATTGCCAAAACTTGATCTTCGACAGAATCTTGGCGGATTTTTGTCTCGAGCATAAAAAAGATTAAGAATATATGCAACTCATGCAACTTCCCTTTGCTGCGGCGTCGCGCACTGCCAACGCCCGCCGTTGTCCGGTGTCTCGTGCACCGCCCGTGGACGAAATTCCAATTCGGCTGCCACCAGTTCCTGGACACCACTAATTCACTTTCAAATCCGTTGCTTACAGTCCCGGTTATTGCTTCTCGCGACTAATCACATTCCCGCTAATGTTTTCCCACGTCTTACTTACGCGAAATAATTTTTTCAAAATTTTGCCCGTGAATTTAACAAAAAATAATTTAAATTTTATCTTCACAATGTTCCAATGACTTCTTTTACTCGATAAAACCCTCGAAAAAGACTTCCACCGAATATTTTAAGAAATTCTAAAAAATTTCGGCACGACGATATAATGCGTGTGCTCGCGACCAAAACTCAACTCGTTCTTTTTCTTATTACTTTTTCACATTGTTGGTCTACAATCCGACAACTTTCTTTTTTTCTCAAAACACCCGCCCATTACGGTACATGTTAGAAATTCATACTTCCATCGTTTGCGACCGTCTTTTCTCTCTTAATCCCCCACGTTATAAATGTAAATATTGAAATAATTCAAGTCCCGTACAAATTTCCCCGTGCCGTGACTAATTTAACCCTAATCCAAATTTTCTGTTTTATAATTCCAGAAAGATTGACGTTAATCTGTCCAAGCGTTCTTGAAATATTCAATAAAAACTGAGTTTCCTTTGCACTTCCAACAGCACAACAATGGGTGCCATCTTCTTCGTTCTTAATGTGTTACATACAATTCATACACTTTCTGATATTTCTTGAACCCGTGGCTCGAATTACTTGATTTTTGCTTTAAACTGTTTCAAAATCGGGTTCTACCATTGTTTATTTTGCCTGTTTCGCCCTTTACTTTTCTACTGCCTTCTGAAAATTATAAGCACGTTGCTGTTTTTTGTTTTCTTTGCGTACTTAATTTCTCCTTGACCAGTAAAGTTCTGTTCTTTTTATATTTTTCACGTTCTGGGTCTTGCAAATCATTACAGAACTGATGGATTTATAAATTTATATTAATTTTTAATAAAGAACTTGATAGAAAAAGTTAAGAATGTAAGTCACATAAAAACCGAATTATATTTGTTTATGGTGTTAGAAAGCATTTATGCAACGAAATTTTCCCTGGGTTCCGTTTTCTCCCAGGCGACCACTTACGTTCGTTTGCAAGACGCGATCTTTCCCGGGTTAATATTCAGTTTGTGAAATTTCACGTCATTAACTGTTTAACGTTTTTTATACTTTGGACTTCAAAAGTGCTTCCCCAACTGAAATTGTCACCGCACTCCACTGATATCCTGTGATAGTTCCTATGTCCTCTAGTATGTATGTTATGTACAGAGGCTCACTTTAAGATTGGATCAGCAACTTTTTACGTATTTGCTCTCATTTCCAAAAAAAAAAAATCAACAAATTTTAAAGCACAGGACCAAAAATATTCTCCGATTTTCTTCAAAGAGTCTGTCAATCACGCCACTTTAAAATTCGGTCACTATTGTCTGGCGCTGATTTCGTCACAAATTTCCGTTATTAAGAGCATAATAAATGCCAGTTAGTTTAACTGCCCTCGACCTTCGGTTTAGAAATAGCTTTCAACCCTGTCGCACCTGCTTACCGTTGTAGAGGTGATTCCTGCGAATAATGAGACGCCAAGGTCAGAACACAACATTCGAAAAGCGCCAGCTGGTGATTTTTCACTATGAGAAAGGAATGTGTCACAGAAACATCGCCAATTTAGTGAATATTCCTCGAAGCACCGTAGGAGACATCATACGAAGATACAAGAACGAGAATAGAATCGCGTCCAACAGCTACACTCGCTGGCCAGCCAAAAGCCGAACTAACAGGACAACTTTTGAAAATGTCAATACCGGATGAGAACATACATTTATACCGATTTAGGTAGTTTCTGTTTTGTTTTATGTTGGCAAAAGTTGTTGCCAACCGTCACACAAATAATTCTGTATTACCTTCAAGCGGTAGGGACATTTTTTAAAAATTCTAAGCTCTGCAATGAAACAATGACTACTTCCGCAGATCCCCACAACATCCAGTCAATCCAAGTGAAGTTGTATTAGTTTACGAGTGTTCCAGAGGATTTAATTTTAGGAGCTTAGGAGTTTTTGTTATTTAGGAAAGTGGATAGTTTATTTGGAGGAGTAGGTAGCATTTTATGTTTTTGAGTTTTATTATGATATTTCCACCGTTTTCTAGCACAATAAAGCCAATCGAAACAGCTACAGCAGTCCACCAGTCGTTGCTAAGTGTCCTCTAGTATTTTCGTTTTAAATTAACTATATTATATTTATTATTATTGACATTCTTTCGAATCATTTTTAATTATATGGAAAATAATGGATAGCCCAACAACATCTGGTCTATACTGATATTGAACCTTTGAAGATAACACGTATTCAAAGCTCTTTCAAAAGGGAATTGTAATTTATATTGTGGACTGTGAAGGAAGTAAAGTTGAATAGTGTTGTCCATCTACCACTTGTTTAATAATGCGAGTGGCAAAATTATTACAGGCAAGATTGATTTTTCGCTTTTCTTCACACCTCATCTCAAAACCACAACCTCCTTTTAATAAAATTGGGATGAGTATAGTTACAATTATCTCACCACAATTACTCATTAATTACCATTACTCAAGTGTATTAATCAGAATAAATCTAATTTTCTTTTTTCTAAGATATTGTGTAGTTTACAGGTGGGTGTAAAGTCAGTTGATAATATTATCAATAAATATAAAAACAAGCAGCTTAATTGACCACATCTTAAAAGACCCCGTGAAAAGATCCTGGCCCAGTTATGATAGCTGACACTCTACCAAGGATGCAATTGCCACAAAATTTATTGTAGCTTGGAGTTCAGGCAATCAATTAGGACTTTAAATTAGTTTGTTAGTGTACAGTTTTATTAATATAAATAATTATCATTTTGTGTTGTTTTATGTATTATTTAACAAGTAATAGATTATATTTATGTAGGTTGTATTTGTAAGAAACCTGTACACAGAGATTGTGGGAGATGAAACATTAAATTTGAAGGCTCTCAGACCTCCCTAAAGCGAATACTGAAGAACATGGGTTTTACTTGGGGAAAGGGAGACAGGTAAGTCATGAGGGGAGAACTAAATTATAGTTTTAAAAGAGAGCGCTCCCCGAGGAATTCACTGTAGAAACACAACTCCAACACACCAAAAGACAGTAATTCTTTTGATAACATGGATATACACAATGATAATTTTTATGCTTATCTTCGACATTAACTTGACATTGTTGCCCATTATAATGAAAGTATAAAGAACATAATGGGAGTGCATAAATAAATAATATAAATTTGATTTAAGTTGATAGGGTAAATGTTACCATAGGTTTCTTTACAATAGGAGGGTTTCAAAATGTGGCAGGGAGTGATGAGGTGGTGGCATCTAAATTTTAGAGGAGGGAGCAGATTTGTGGTTGTTCATGGCGGCTGCCACGGGTTTGCGCCATGAGTCGCACATTCTGAATGCATAATAACAAACACGTACAATGGTGCCGCATAGCATGTTTCCTAACTTTATAATCACCTATAACAATAATTTATTCTGGTGCTTATAGACTGGGTTAATAATTTTAACATAATTTCCTCTGCATGAGGCTGAAGAAATAATTTATGTCTATTAGGCAAGTTTAATTTTTAGCACCACTTGAAGAGGGGCCAGATTACTATGGTTCTATGAACAGTGAAAATTGAAAGGCAAGTTCATCATTAATTTCATTATGGTCAAAACAATCAAGTCATTCTATATCAATATTTATAGTGTTTTATTATTTTTTTATTTTTCAAATTTCCACAGATGGGTCCAAACACGTTAATTCCTGATGAAAAATTTGGGACCTTGCTTAATTGTAATGGACAATGCTTCATACCATAGTAGATTGCGGAAGAAAATCCTTCAAAGTGGAAAAAATGAATTAGTGGTAAGTAATTAGTAAAGATTATAGGTTGAATTTGAAATGTAAATAATTTTAACAAATCTTTTATAGAGATGGTTACAACAACATGGCAGTCAACCTCAAATAAATGCCACTGTTGTCCTTTGAGGCATCTATGCAAGCTCTATTGTACTCAACTAAAAGGTTTGTTCATATATAATTTGATTTTCAAATGTTAATAAAGAAATATTTTTGGAGAGCGGGCTGTTGTTTTTCAGATATGTTGTTGACAAACTCTTGGAAGATGAAGGACATGAAGTATTACGCCTTCCTCCATACCACATTGTTTCTTCAATGCAATTGAGTGGCATGGTCTGAGACAAAGCTGCTATTATTCTAAAGTAGTAGTTTCAAGGCCAGGGCAGTGGCACTGAAAGAACTAACAGGTTTGGGAGGTGCTGCCAACCAAAGGACTTACTTTTCAAGCCAATATTTAACTTTAACACCAAATAGCAGCTTAATGATAAAATTCTGAATATTCTTATAATATTGATACAAGGCCATAATTATCATCCCAGAAACTTCAACAAAAAATAATAATAATTTTTAAAATTAATTGCTCATTATCAAAAACAGCTAAACAACAAAATAGTTATATATTAACTTATTATAATAATAATTATTATTGTTATTACTTATATATATTTGTATATTTGAGGGAGGATGGAGTTTATTTAGCTGCTTTATTTTTTTTTTTTTGTGTAACCCATATTGCATACTATTAATATTTATTATTTTCAATATTTATATCGTTATTTTAATTGTAATGAATCATCATCTTTCTTCTTTTTTGGCACATATCCTTGTAGGTGACTCCACAAAAATGGAACAATTATGTGAAACACACTGAAAAAATTATAAACGAACATTGATGAAAGAAATCAAGATGTTCCAGTTGGAAGAACCGACAACAAATCTGGGACATAAATCAGTCTCCAAAGAAGAGGATGACAATGACAGTGAGGAATTATAGGTACATGTCTATTACAATGTTTCATTACATGAGATTAAGTATTTTAATTGTAATGTGGAATTTGCATCGCTTTTTTTTCTTTTTGGCACATATCCTTGTAGGTGACTCCACAAAATGGAACAATTATGTGAAACACACTGAAAAATTATAAAATGAATATTGGGAGAAAGAAATTCAAGATGTTCCAGAAGTTGAAGAACTGACAATAAATTTGGAGAACAGTTCTGAAGAAGAGGATGACAATGACAGTGAGGAAATTACAGGTAACATGTTCATTACAACAAGGTTTCACATCTCTTATGAAACATTCTTGTGACCGTGTCATCCCTTTGCTAAATGAACAATGAATGTCATCTATTTCCATAATATACACACTCAATAAGCAAAAACAAACGTCTGTCACAACGCCAACCTGAACTGTCATATTGTAAATCATTTAAACAACAAATTTAATGTGATGTTTACCCGTCAAAATTTCAGGTAAGATATAAACTTATGGTTCTGTTGTATGAAGTAGATGCATGATTGATGTAATAATAACTTTATTCTCAGCTTACACTATGGGCTGGGATCTATTTACTGTAATTTTTATTGAAGTAAGTTTTGTTGACAACTTTATATTAAATGTATTTTTAATTATCAATAGAGCTGATTTGTAATATCAAACATGTTTTTTTTGTCTCCAGACATTGTGAAGAGTAATAATATTACACACACAATAATAATAATTTTATTACTATTATTATTATATATTATTATTATTATTATTATTATTATTATTATTATTATTATTATTAGGAGTGTATATTTCCATGATTTTGTATATTTTTGTTTCTGCAAGTACAGCTAAATGAAATTCCTTGACATGTGTTAGAATTGGATGCCATGTAGATTAATATGTTATGCAATTCTACAAAGTTTTCCTGTTGGTGCATATTCATATAATAATAGTATATTATTTTTATGCTCCTATATTTATTTTGTTGTAAGAGAGACTTATCTCTAAACCATTCCTTGTCATATAGTCTATTTATTTGGGAGCAGTCATTGATTAGAAAAGCTTGTCACAATTTGTGTTTTTTCTTTTCATAGACAATAAAATACTTGTGCAATGTAGGATATTTCTTGATATATTTTTTGTTTCAAGCAGAAAAATGAAACAAGATAAATAATGTTCTTATGAAGGTGTATACTATTTACTCATTTTCCTGAGAAGTGAGTTTAGAGATGAGGAATAGCATTATATTTATTTGAAAATTCACATGAAATGAGAGTATTGTTAATCTTAACTGCATACTCAGAATCCCTTTTTGTATCATAGATGCACAGTTTCCAAGATTTTTAGGACATAAAAATTATCTCTCTAATTATTGTAATTTTAGTTTTCACACATGTACTTGTCTTGTTTATCTAAATGTGCATATGTAAATAGTCTTGTCAACATTGTTTCAGTTTTTGGTAGCTTGTTTGTAACCTTATTTGGATTAGTAGCATTTGTGACATTACTTGTAATACTGGTTTAAAGTGCAAGTAGCACCACATCTCTATCTAATCCCACATGCATTTTGAATTTCCTTGGCACAATACTCTAATTTTAATGCTGAAAATAACCGTTGTCTTACCTTTGGAATTTTTCACAGCAAGAATGTGTATTTAACTGGCAATAAATAAACACAATAATATATTAATTTGTACTGCTTGACTGTCATTGGGGAATTATTTGGCATGAATTTGTAATGGAAACTGAAGCATAATATGCTTTGATTTGAATTATTTAACAAGTAAATGAGAGGGTTTACTCTGTAATAACTGCATGTTCAGGAGAAGCTTTATAGTAATGTAGTCACAATAAGAGAGTAGATTCACATTATTGTGCAACTATATATTTAATGTGCCATTATATTGATTGTATACATTCCTGTTTAAATAAACATCATTAAAAAAATCAAAAAGTCATATTTATTACCATTTATCCCAATCTTGTTTAAATCACAATTCCCATTGAAATGGTGAAAAAATGGGTAATGAGAAAGACTGTCTGGTAACAATGGATAAGTTATTGAAGACTTCATTACACTACTGGATGATTTTCATTATTTTTTTAATTTACTTTTGAAAGCTAATGAATAATTGAACAGATAAATGAAATGATGCATTTACTGATATTGACATTACTGACTGTTAGGAACAATTCATTAGATCACTCTAAAACTACCACGTTATCACGCACTAACTTCAATAATTGTGGCATTTATTTGCGTTCAATAACACTCATTACTACCAGTTCAAAACGTGAAGGAACTGTTGACACATATCTCAAAAAGCGCTAATAATGTCAAAGGCACCCAGACAACTCTTTGGAGGCCGTACTTCCAATTCAACCTGACACTTTTTAACACTTCTTAAGCTCGTAATAGTTGATAATGATAATTCTTAATTAACTTAATACTTATTTATAGGAGATGAGTGAGGAGGAATATTCTTTTTTTAATTCTACTGAAATGAAACATGCATTGGCAGAACAGTGACAAAGACCCTAACCCGCCAAGGAGAGTTGTGAAATGAGACAACAAACAAACAAAAGCGAGAGACTTGATCAGAGTTATGTTTCATAAGTTGGCTATTCCGACAGGAAATCTTTCCAATCTGCCATATTGTGAATTTAGTGCGGCCTAATACACGGCCTGGAGTATACAGGAGGTACCAAGCAAGCTGGACACACACACACGTACAGAGAGAGAGAGAGAGATACAGATACAGATACAGATAGAGAGAGAGTGACAGAGACAGAGAGAGAGAGAGAATTATACTGCATATATACTTCATAAGTAGCCATATATACATACATACTGTTACATACACGGCATATATATTAATGTTATTACATATATACGCATATACACAGCATACATACGCATGCAGTACACGCATTATATTACAATGCATACACGCACACACACACATACACACACACACACACACCACACAACTTCACACTGATATATTGAGAGAGAGACAGAGAGAGACATTTATATATAGAGACAGAGAGAGCATTGGTATATATTTATATATATATTGAGAGAGAGAGCACGTATATATATATATTGGCATATATTACATACAGAGAGAGGGACAGAGAGAGAGACAGGAGAGAGACAGAGAGAGCGAGAGAGATAGAGACGGAGAGAGCGAGAGAGATAGAGACGGAGAGAGCGAGAGAGATAGAGACGGAGAGAGAGAGATAGAGACGGAGAGAGAGAGAGACAGAGATTAGAGAGAGAGACAGAGATGAGAGAGAGAGAGAGACAGAGACGGAGAGAGAGAGAGAGACAGAGAGAGAGAGACGGAGAGAGAGAGAGACGGAGAGGAGAGAGGAGAGACGGAGAGAGAGAAGGAGAGTGAGAGAGACGGAGAGAGAGAGAGAGACGAGAGAGAGAAACAGAGACGGAGAGACACAGGGAGAGACAGAGAGAGTGTGTGTCTGTTATCAAAAAAGTGAAAAAAAATCCTGAGTCTGAGTGCTCCTAAAATAGTGGCTGAGGTTCTGGGTGATCGTGGGAAGATTGTTCATCCTGAAACTGTGCGGAGATGTCACAGGCTATGGGGTATAACGGAAGAGTATCCTGAAGGAAACTTTTCGTAAGCAAGGTGAATAGAAGAAACGACTAGAGTTCTGCCAAAGTATTTTCACAAGGCCCCAGGAGTGGTGGTGAGATGTGATATTTGCTGAAGAAAGTACTGACTCCTATGAGGCTGAGGGCAGTTTTGATGCAAAGTGAACTAAGAACCAGACTTAAATCTGCAGCCTATTGAAAGCACGGTGGGGGTAACATGGTTTGGGGATGCATAGTCAGCAGCTGGTGTGGGACAAATGACTCTATTGATGACACAATGAATAAGGAACACTACCTTACAATATTACGACAAAATTTACACAAAGTGCTGAAAATTTGGGAATAAGACAGATCCTTTCACTTTTATCAAGACAATGATCCAAAACACAAAGTCCATAGTGCGAGAATGGTTACTTTATAAATGCCCAAAGGCTTTTGGACACTCTCAATACCCAGACCTCAACCCAATTCAGAATCTTTTGGGAAATTGTAGACAGGAAAGTCAGAAAACTCCACTCTTCGAAAGAAGAACTGGAAGAGGAGACTGGAAAGAGGAATGTGGGATATTTAAGTTTAAAAAGAAACAGAGAAAATTGTGTTAAATATGCCCCAACGCTATTTAGAGGTGATTAATCGTGAAGGTTACCTCACTAGATATTAAAATTATTTCTTGTGTTAGTATTAGTTGTAATTAGTTCTATAGTCATATTGTTTTTATAATTATGTTGTGTGTGACCAAATTTCAAAGTGGCATATATTATTCATTCTATTGCATTCTTCCCAAAATTTTAAAATGTTTATGTCAATTTCAATAATTCCTGAACTATTAATACTTAAGGCAACAAAATGCCACTACGAACCAATAATAACAAATTTCTTTATTTTTTTCGTCCATTTCTTTTGTAAAAATTACACAACTTAGAATTAGAGGGTGACCGGACCTTAAAGTGAGCTCTCGGTACTCTTTATTACTCATAGATATTGATTTCGATTATTTTCAATAGTATTATTTATAGTAGAGGCAGCACCATAGTAATCTATAATGAATAAAGTAATTTTAACAGGGCTGTTCTGGATTCAATTCTGAAAAATGCTTGATACATTCTTTTGCAGGGACTGCTAATCTATCCATGTTGTTTGTGTTGTACTAATTTCCATATTTTAATACTATACCATATTGAAGTTGTCAGAAGATTATGCTACAATAAATTTGACAGAAGTGAGTCTGTTTGCAGGCATTCGGGAAAAGCATTTCCAAGATGAAATATATTGAGCCATTTGATCACGTGCCGTCAACATGCTGATCTACGGTCCCGTCCCACAAACAACCCACCCTGTAATCAGTTTGAATCATTGATTAATTAATTCAATGTTATATTTTAAAATCTTAGTGAGAAAGGATTGTAATTTACCCAGAAATTACTTGATGAGCGAGGGAGAGTTTTATTTAGGAATTATGGATAATTATTTTTAGAATACTTTGTATACTACACTTACTTTCGCGAAATGAATAAACATTGTAACCAATGTATGTATATGTCTTATAATTACACAGCTTAAAATAAGCTAAATTGTGCATGGCCATGCAACAACTATGGTACCAGCTTATTATAACATTCATGTCATACTTCTTCACTGTAATCATTGACTTTTTATCAATGTTAATTGTTATTTCTGATTTCTTCATATTCAAATTGAACATTTATCTTGTTTTCATGTACTTTACATGATAATACTTCATTGATGGTACTCATTGATAATTAATATTTGTCATCCGGTGTAAAAACTGAGATGCATACCCGTGAAGAACTTAATAATATATCAAAATGTGTAAATATGTAAGGTAAATGTCCAACAGTGATGGTTCTTCATTGCCGCTGATGGCAGATAGTTGATGTACCAACAATTTCAATTGATTCTTATCAACAGCTGTCACTTGTCTGATAGCCAAGTTCAGCTCCCCGTAATTCTCGGGAATGCGATTCCATCAGGGAGCTTTTATTGTTTATTGAAACTTGTAGATGAAAAAGTTTATCATCTTGGTGAAATTCATCCTTTGGCTTTACCTTTGTGAGTTGTCCAACTGTAGCCAGCTTGGAAAAACTCTATTTCTTTGTTAATGAAGGCTGAAGTATTAGGATCAGGTAGTCCTGGCGGCTTTTTAAGAACACTCATCATGTTACTCTGCATTTCCCTTCCTCCGCATGTTTTAGATTTAGGAAATGCATTAAAATAAAAACGCCATCTTGCCACATCCATGGCCGGCAATCAAGTTACTCATTCAACTCACTACAAAAGTGGCAACTATGTCAGCATTTTCTGCACGCTATCTCCGGAAAGACAACATCTACTCCACTCTTTTATGTTTTGGTGTTAGGTGGTTACTGTGACAAAACTTAAAAATGAATAATTTAGTTTTTATCAACAGTTAATTTCAATGCATTCATGGACAAATAACTTAATTGATTTAATGATTCTGACAGATGAGTTTCTAGGGGATGACTAAGATTTGCCCACTGCTTATTAATATCGTGATTCGCATAAGAAATACAGAGAAATCAGAAGAGCTTGGATTATCATTAACATATATTAGAAATAAAGTAAAAGCCTTGAAACAACACTTTACTAATTTTGATTTGATATGGATATAGTCTACAAATTCTTGATTTCACTTTGGAGAAGATATTTTCTATTGCCAGAAGATTCTTTGTTTCCATTGATTGATTCCCTTGATTTCATGAATAAAGTCCATAACAGTAGTGGTGAAGACGAGCATTCCAGAAGCCGTGGTTGTACTTATTATGGATATTATTAGATTCAAGAAAAACAGTCAAGTCTTGCTAATGCAATTTTTTCATAAAATTTGCCAAATACTGAAGTTAGTTAAACGCGATAATTCTAATATCTTGTATTATTTTCTTAGCAAGTGGTCTTACAAATACAAATTTTTAGGGGTTCTGGCAAAGTGAATACAGATAAAGATGAAATTTATTACAAACTAATACATTAAGAAGAGCAGGCTTACAATTTTAAGAATTATTGAAATGATTTCACCTTTCCCGATGAGCAACTATTTTTGATGGAATTTTTGTCAGAGTATTAACTTCATTAGAATTTGTATCATTTAGAAACGTAGATTTGGAGTTTGTGAAGATAGTAGGACATTTAGATATTGTTATAGGAAACGAAAGTGGAAGGTAAGAAATGGCATTTAATGGTCCTAGAAGATTAGAAGTAATATCAAGAAAAAATGCCTCTGTAGTAGACATAGTTTTTACAGGTATGAGACTTTCCACCAATCATGTATTCCACAGTGTTTTAGATTTGTTTGTTGGGTTGTTACCTTTATGATTTCAATGACAATCTTTTCTATTCAGTTTTAGCCCTATATTGTTGGAGCATTGTGTGGTATACTTCTTTATTATAAAGGTTCTGTGTATCACTGAAAATAGTGTCTATTTTATTTCTAAGGACAAGAATTTCTTGACAAGAATTTATCTTGTTTCTTCATTATAAAATATTCAGCCTCTTCAAAATGATTTGTTTCTTTGGATTTTTATTGGGCAAATGAACAGCCAACAGCGCAGAAGCAGCCGAAAATCTCCGGAACAAACAAGGCACGCAACCCAACATCAACTCACAATCCCCCCCACCCAAGAAATAATACACACTGTAAGAAAACTAAATAATAGAAGTAAAAAATTTAGTTTCTTTGACATTATATATGAGATGATAAGAGAGGGATATTAGTTGTATGATTTTTAATAGTATCACAATACCTTGGGAATACAACAACAATAAACACAGTACACCAGCCCAATGCAACTTTCACTTGTTTTTGGGACATGGCACCAATGTGATTACTATGGAACAAGCCTGCATATGAACAATACTGGAACAAAATGAATGAAAAACATTACCGCAACTTTGTTCAGGCAAAAATGCCAACAATTTATGTAGTAGAAAGATGGTGATGACACGTAGGCTATTAGATCGAAAGCTCTCTAATCTTACGAGCAAATTCAACTACTTTCACTATGTGTCTCTACACAGTACTATTGACTTTCTTTAATTCAAAATACAAATCTCTAATGGTACTAAGTTGCTACTCTGGTCTGTAGTAGCTGATTAGTTCTGTGATGCTGGCTATATTATGGTTGTTTCTGCAAACAAATCACATTCACAACGGCTATCTTCTCTAATTCTTGTGACACCCTTCTGACTCTGCATAAGGTAATTCCTTATCCGCCACAAACCACCAATAACCCATTTCACTTGTTTTTTGTTATATTCACAGATTTCCATCTGAACATGAAGATAGTGGAGGAGGGAAGCACTGGCAGGAAGTGGAATTGCGAGGTGAGAGGGTGGTTAGCTAATTAACATTTGACAGTTTGTACATGCACAGTACGGAGCCTTTTCTCACAGTTCAGGGCCCAGCTGTCACTATTAATATCCAGTACAAAACTACATTCACTTTAAAAATGATTTACAAGGAGGGATAACTTATTCAAATTCAAATAAAAGTTCTTAGACAACAGATGCTAAACACTAAAGAAATCTAAAAACTGGATAAAATCAATTTGTAAACAGGGAAACATGGGGGGATACTCATCACTCCACCCCACCTCTGTATCCACTCGCCAAGTACGGTGGCAGAAACACAAGTCCGCAGACTCAAATACGTGATCAGTTTACTTTAATGATTTGAGGACTCTATCGATCTTCATTATGACTTTGCTTACCTACTTATAATACAATATATTATTAGTACTACACTGAATTATGTGCCAGATTTATTTATTGTAATTTTAATAAATTTTTGTGATTATTCTGTAATTTACTTTCTAATTAGAACCCCTAATAGTTATGATGGAGTTCTCTACATCAACACAACTCAACTACCGTGGTTCAAATGACTAGATGCAATTTTTTTTGTGTCATATAGTTCTCACCAGGCTCACATATCACAATTCTAATAACAATAGTTTATGAATCAACGGCCCAGCTGCCCTGATTTCTAAGGGCAACTGGAGTCCATCAGGCTGTTTTTCTTGAATTTTTAAATACAGTGGAAATTAAAAGCAACTTCAGATCTACCTATAGATATTTGAAGACTGTAATACATTGAATTATAAGTAAAATATACTTTTGAATATTGATACTATATTTGGGGTTCCTAGGTCATACAATATTGTAATCTCTATGTAAGTTACAATGTAATGGATTGTTATAAGGCTATTACTTATTACAACAACGTATTAAGTTACAAGGCTGATGTAAAATCATGGTCCAGAGATCCCAACTTACTCATATAATTAAGTAAATGTTAAAAAAATGAACAGTTCAAATCACTTAATGTTAAATTATTTTAAATTAAATTATGTTAAATGTTTCATTTTTTGCACCAAAAATAATGATCTACTATATAATATCTAAGATATCTGTAATAAGTGTTGTAGTTTAATCCCTAGAGCAAAGACCCCATCTTGAACAAGTTTCTCTGTTCAGTTTCTCATCCTTACAATGCTGAGATGGCCCTTGCTTTGCTTCTGGACAATAAATGTAATTTCACTCACTGCACTCAAGAAGATGTGCTACTGTACTTCATATAATATCACATTTGACTGGCTATACACAATTGTAGCTGTGTATGCACCATTGAATATTCTTCTTCTTCTTCTAATATTACTTAATAATGATTATTATTACAATAAAAAATTATTGATCAACCTAATTTTTACTCTTATGAATCATTTCCATGGCTTTTAACTGCAACCAGAATATTAGCAATAATCTTTCATTTTTTGCATGCCAGTCTGCCTGCACACCAACCTGATTTATATCCCGATAACAAAAAGGCATTGACAAGGCCAGCAAACGTACTCCGCCACACTTGAGGCAGCATTCTGAAAGGCAGTTATTTCGTAAATAATCAAGAATAAATTGATACACTACAATAGTTCCAGTAGCATACTTCTATTTGCTCTTTCACATACTCTAAAACTCAATATTTTTCTAGTATAATTGTTTTTAGTACAGCATGTGAACTTGAAAACAAAAATGCTGGTGGTGCCCTAAACAATTTACTGTTGTGTAATGAAATGAATATCGCAAACCCAAAATTGTATGCTCCATTTGCAATCTTGAAAAATCTGTCCTGGGCTTTGAAGCCTCTTTGCCAAGAAGGCCAGATGACCTACAAATGTGAAAATAAAAATAGAATTAAACTGTGCTACACTTGACAGATGAATTCTGTTTAAAAATCTTACCAGTTACAGCTATTAGTTGGTGTCACCTCCGTGGGTTCCAAACAAGGGATCTAAAATGAAAATAAACATGTAACAAATAAATTTCACAATTTAACCAAACTACTGAACGCAACTTTCACAAACACCACCACAAACACAACCAAACGCACGCCACAATTCCTGCCAATCAATAAATCCAACCTCTATCCACTTCATCTCTCCACACCTATCTTCATAGTCTTCAGATCCACGAATGACATACATTATCCTACGTTTTCAGTATCATTATTGTTCTAGTTACATACTGTTCCAGAAAATGCTTCTTTGCATATTGACTTATTAATAGTTAAATACTACTACGTGTATTTAAGAGAAGATTCCAATTCTTTATCAATTTGCATCAAAAACCTTAAATTATTTATTTTATGGACGTATTTAAAAAATAATATAACAGCAGAATTACTTCCAACAAAATACATGCCATACCATCAACCTAAGCCTGGATAGCGCAAACTATGAAGATGAGTAGGCTACTGTGATTCACCGCCAGAGCAAGTTGGAAAAAGTAATAAATTGATTTTTCTTCGTCGCCTGTCAAAATTCAACCACATTTTCCGGCTTTTCATTCAGTCACAGCCCATTGCAACAACCAATCATGTGGACTGTAAATAGTATGGCCAATTCTCTGATGGCCGCGGCTTGCGTTACGAACAGAGATATCTGTGTTTACCTAATCTGCGAATTCCTCGATTCGCAGATTACTTTCTTGAAGTAACTCCATGATTGAGAATACGGCTGCTAATATTAATAAACTTGACTGTTAACAATAATGTAGAGATGAATATTTTGTAATCGACCACTATCGAAAACGGAATAATAGTTATGTTTCAGCACTGTCAGCGGTGATTTTCAAGATGGATGTTGAGATGGCTCACACCTTTCCTACTCTGCTCACTGAGGTTTTGAGCTGGGAGCTTCTCAGAAAGATGAGCGAATTTCACATTTCAAATCTCAATTATAGAACTGAACAGATTTTGAATTTCAAACCCTATATCTTAACATTCCACCTTGTTAGACCTAAGCATATGCAAGCAAGACATCTTATACCACTGCGACAGAAACCTTTACATAAACGTTGAAACGACATCAATTTTTTGTCATTTGAAATCAAATAGTGTTGCTGGTCTAATTAATCAAGTTACGAAACGTAGTTATACTCGCGTGAAATAAATGATTGTACAAAAGGAGAGGATACGCTTTATAGAGTGTTTGCTTGCAAAGCCATTTTATTAAATCATTGAAATGCTGGTCGATAATGTGCGACGAGTGAATTCGGCCTTCAGAGCAGAGAATGGTGGCTACTGTTAAATCCCCTCACGAAGTCTTGTGAAAAATCCATATCGGAATTTTATTGTTACTTTTCATCTTGCATGTTTAGAACTTACAACCGAGTATGTGCTGTATAACATTTCCTGCAACAAGAACAATTTATGTCATAACTCCCTTCTACGATCAACCACAAACCAAGATCCACCTGAACAAAAACCCAACCAATGTTATTAAGAAATTTGAGGGAAATGGCGATGAGCTTAAGATTTACAGCAGAGAAATTGAGGATTATTGGAGAGAATGGAGTTGAGAGTGAGGAGATGAGAGGAGAAGCAGGAGGAAGAGGTGAGGGGATATTTTATGCAAACTGCCTCACTGTTCTGGTGTTCACCTATTCAGTTGGTGATCATTGACATACAGATTTGGTTAGTAAATTGTGAAATTACGGTAATAGTACTTCCATCATCTACTTCAAAGATTTATGACTGAATTGAAAACAATCATTCTGGAATTGAAATGTTTGCAGTGCATAACAACATGAAAACCCACCAATACATCTCAGCTCACAAAACGCCCGACCCCGATCACCCGTCTAAAAAGTTTCTGTGGGGAAGAGAACAGTTAGTGAACATTCCCAGTACTGACACAATCGCTTATATTAATTAAAAGAATAATAACTCTAAGTAAATTTCTAAAATATGAAACTAGCAGTCGGTTCTAAAACTTAGCATTACATCAGGAGTGAAAAAGTCCTACTAAACACACATACACACAATAATATTTTTATTGCCTTTAGACTTACACAAAGTATCAGAAATGAGCTGGGATGTATTTGAAGGATGAGATGATAGAGATATATAATTGATTAATATAAATAATTAAATTAAGCTTGTTGGGCTATTAGGATTCTACTATATATTCGTACATTTAAGATTATTATAGCTACATGGTTATTAAAGCATGATAGTGCCTACAATAAACATTCATAATTTACATTTTAATAATACAAAGTCACATTATAACAATAAAAGAGCAAAGAATAACAGCCAAATCATTATTATAAACTAGCAGATTATTATACAGTGGAAAAACTTACAATTAGTGTTATCTACAGTAATAATTTCTAATTTAATTTACACAACTTGAATATATTAGCATTACACAATGAAGTGTTTATGTGCATTATGATATACTACATTATTTACTATATTACTAAGTAGTATATTGTCTTATCAAACTGAGTAATTGGTATAAGAAGTGGTCACACTTAGAAGTGGTATATGGTTTTAAAATACAGAAAAGCAAAGTAGTCTTGTTATTTTATAGGGACTTACTACTTGATGAGATGGATGTAGGAATAAGCTTGTACATATTGATTTACATGACCGGACTAATAAAGTTTAGCCGCAATGCAGAAGGACCTTTGCAAGCTGAAGACTCTGTTAGTGCATATCCCAAAAGATACCCCCATGCCTCAGCATGATAGTTATGTATTTCATTACCCAAGATACCTGATTCCTGGATTATTTCAACAGGAGACATTTTTGTAAGAGTAGAGTGCTAAGCAACAGTCAGTAATTCATATTTAATAAAATAATATTTACAGGACTGTCTTGATTCAGCTTGGAAAATGATTCTGATACATTTCTTTTGTAGGACCACTGAATCTATCCATATTCTTTTTGTGTTGTAATTCTCCCCATATTTCAATACCATATTGAAGTTAGGGAAGATTATGCTGTAGATATTAACAGAAGTGAGTCTCGTTTCCAGGTATCTGGAAAGTATCTCAAGAGGAATATATATTTGAGTTTATTTTATTACAAAGTGTGCTTCAACCCTGTTTGTTGCAAGTTAGGCTCCTGATCCATTAATGATTCCTAAAACTTATGGCAATCAGTTTGATCTAATCGACCTCGTCCACTCCAACTTCATGTTTTGCGTTGGTAATCGTGATGAAACTTGAAATTGATTGGTCATGCCTTAACATTTAATTTCATCCATTTATGGACAGATAACTTTAATTGATTTAAAGATTCAGACAGATTACTTCTAGATGACAAAGACTTGTCCACTGCTTATTAATGTCGATCTTCTGCATAAGAAACTCAGAGAAATCAGAAGAGCTTGGAATATCATTAACATGTATTATAAATAGCAAAGGTCCAAGCACAGATCCTTGTGAATCCCTGTGGTAATTGTATCAAAATTTGATTTAACTTTGGATAAGAAATTTCAGATTGCCAGAAGATCTCTGCAACATTGCTGCGCTCTGGGTAAGGTATGATCTAAGGAGGTCATTTACTCCATCCCTTATTCCACAGCAACTAGTTTTGCTAAGCTCTTTCAAGACACACCATCAAATGCCTTTGAAAGACCACACAAATTTTGCCTTTACCTGCTCCAAGCTCCACGACCAAATAAACCCACAGTAGATGGAGAAGTTTTTCCGGGCTATGTTAGATGTATTAAAGATATTATTGAAGAAATACTAAGTTCTTATATTATAATCTTTAGAGAGCAGGTTATTAGGAGAGGTTGAGATTTTATTTTGTGTATTATTATTTCTAGTAAGTGGTTTTACACATTTCACCTTTAGGGATTTCTGGGGAAGTGAATAGCAGATAGAGATGCTGAATTTATTAAGGGAAATTCAGAATATTAAGAAGAGTAGGCTTATTTTTAAGAATTATTAAAGACATTTCATCAGCCCCACCAGCAAATCATTTCTTTGGCTAAACCCAACTGTCTAACCCACCAACTTGTGGTGATGGAGAAACATAGATTTTGGAAGTTCCAGAAGATAAAGTACATGGGTTACAGTGTCTGCTTGGAATTTAAGAAATAGCGAAATGTCCCACAAACATTGTGATGGATTATCTAGAAGAATGCTTTCTATGTAGTAGATGTATGTTTTTATGAGTCCGAGCCTTCCACGGCTTCTAATTATGAACTACAGTGTTTTAGATTTGTTTGTTGAGTTAAGCCAACTTTATGAATTAACTGATAAGCTTTTCTATCTACTTCATTTCTAGTCTCTATTGTTTTTATATTGTTTACTTCTCGTTATAAAGGGGTTCCTTAGTATGTCTGAACAGTTCATACATGATGAACTTGGTCATCTGGGAGACGTCGTCCAGGGCACAGGTGCCAACGCTTCATACACTGCCATTTTATCTCAAGAACAAGAATTTCATCAGAAGCTTAATTCTTGGGCTTTCCTTCACCACATTCATTTGCCTTTAACAGGACAAGCAATATTCAAATGATAATTTAATGTACTCAAGAACAAGTTCCATTTCTGGCTGACATCATTACTATTGAGTACTTCAGTCCATTCCTCTCTTAGAGACATTCATTTGAAGATGTAGTTAGTATCCTCGTGTCACGGGTGAATGTGTATGGGTAGTTCAAGACTAACAGAGCACTTATTATTTCAATGATTTGTGCAGGGTGATCAGATAGATGAAAATCAATATTAAGGAGGAGTATTTATTCATTTCAATGTTTGTAATAATGTGGTCTATGGTGAGCTGGAATGGGCTGTAACACGTGTTGCCCCCAACCCACACACGAGATTAGTTATTAGTAATCAGTCTATTAGGTTTTACATATTGTTTGATTTTCTGAGGAGATGATGGAGGCTAGGGAGTGCCTCTTTTAGATAGTTAAAAGTTCTTCTAACCTAAGTAGGAAGTCATTAACGCCAGAATTCTGGGGGATCTATAAATGCTTTATTACTTTTATATTCCCTTCCCATTGTTTTTATATCTGCAATCTGCTACTTCAAAGTCATTTCAGTACTTATGTCTCCAACCAGTCTGGTCAGAATCAAGCAAAATTAAGTTATTCTGCTTATTATTGCAATACACATGATCATCTAATTTGAGAATGAGAATTTCTCTCCCGAGAAAAGTAGGATTGATGGCTCTTTAGAGCGGAGTTGGAGGAATGTAATCTTCATTTTTCAGTAATGTCTTCTAGAATTCAGTGGGAAATACAATTATTCAAATTATCAAGCTCTATGTTGTCGCTGCAGGAAGTATTAAGAGTTAAATTTATTGCTTATTTGTCCTCTAATAATAGATTTTATTACATGGGAGCTTTTTTTTTGTTTGTTTTTTCTCCCTTTCAAAAATTCAAAATTTATTGCTTATTTATCCTTGGAACCAGATTTTATTACATGGGGAGGTTTTGTTTTGTTGTTTTTTTCTCCCTTCAAAATTCAAAATTTAAGTAGTATATGACTTATAGATCATAGAATTTGAAATGTGTACATAATCTACTTTTCTCTATAGCACGTCATACGCAGTTTATCTGTTTTTACAACAGAATGGCAAGGTTCGAATTGTTCTCGTGTAATGCCTGTGGTTGTAATGACATCTGGATTTGAGCTACTTGATATTATGATTTATTGATGATTTAGTTGGATATTAGAGAAACTAGTGTATTGGGGTTTGAAGGAAGCCCAATGCTTTCATTTTCTCAGCAAAATATCATGTTCGACCGAGTCAAATGCTTTACTGAAATCGAAGAGAATAAAGTATTGTTGGATTTATTGCTGTCACGGCGATTCTGGCCTCTTCAACATGCTTGCGCCAAGAGCCCCGTACCTGTCCGGACCTAACCTACCGACGTCCTACCAACATGACTCCTATCATCCAAACAATCCCAATTTGATGTATTTTTCTAATATTTAGAAACTGCATGCGCAAATACCAACAGATCCGCACCGTGATTTGTTGATTTAGGAAGAGTGATGGGCAAGTGCAGTTTTCAAGAGACGGATGTTCCATTTGAGGAGAAAATTATTGTATCTGGTGATGATGGCTTGAGTTTGAGGGGCACTCACTCGCCACCAAAGCCCAGCACCCGGCATAATATTGTTTCATTCGGAGGGCGCTTGATTTAGGCTCTGAATAGTTTATAAGGTTGGCAGATGAGATGGAAGAAAATTGTTCTGATTATTTCTAGAATGGAACCGTCGCCTGACAGCACGTGCCTTAACGAACGTCCAACGTGTATTCACATTGCGAAACGCTGGCCTGTGCGAGTCCAGACATTGTGCCAGCAGCGTGCCGTGACGGCCTAAGTGCCAAGGCCCGCAGAGATCACATTTGCCTTGTTCAACCCAGTCCAAACTCGCAAACACTAATCACCCCAACCCCCAACTCTGTCGTTTTATGATTTGAATACATTACAAACTAAAATGCAAAATGCCTTCAATGAAAACAGTGTATTTTATTTGATATAATGTTCTGTTCTAAATATTTAATTAAAATTTTGCGTATAATCAGAAAAAAAGTTCTGGCATTATTTTGATTGCCAATGTGTTTATATTGCTTTTATTTAGCTACTACACACTACAAAAACATGCCAGTTTAACCACAATCGGCAAAAGACAATACAAAGACAGATTTCTTGGTACAGAACTTGACAATTCATGCAACCAAAGTAATTTCTTCGAGATGTATTGTTTAGGGCTTGTTGCTTTTGTTGTTGAATGACAGGAATTGATCATAGTAGAGAATAGTTGGTAATGGAGTGGTAGTTTCAGTGCTTCAATTGATGTTACTGTAGCGTTTCCGACCGGGAGTTTCCAGGTTCGAGTCCTGACGGCGGCAGGATTTTCGATACTAGCTTTTCAGCTAGATCGAATTCAGTCGCTGTCTGAGGAGAATTTCTAGCGGCCTGCTTTGATCGGTAGTTTTCTGTGATTTCTTCCTCTGATCAACACCAGGAGAATGCTGAGCAGTACTTACCAAATGTGGCTACGAGCAAGTGACCTGTCCTTCCTTCTCTCTTTATACACATACAAATATTCACAGATACATATATTCTGAGACTGGCTGGAGAGATGTTCAGCAGCTGCAGGAGCCCTGGTGGGAACTGCCTGCTGACAGGGGCTGGAGGCAGGCTGAGTGGAGGAGATTACAGGCTTTTGAGTGCTGCACCACCACGCACCACACCGAACCGAACGACAAACCAGCCCACGACCATCCTGGAATCACGAAAATCATCAATCAATCAAACAGCTGGCAATAGTTGGACTCGTCGATGCATTTCTATTTTTCTTTGTGGGTAATCTTTGTGATGATGTAATTGTTTACTTACCGAAGAATGCGTCTTTGAACTAGCAAAGGTTTTCTTATAACGTTACTTTTGTATCGTTTATCATTGTTCCATTTACATCCCAGGTTTCTATAACTTTGCAACCAGCTCCTAAGTTGTGTCTATAATGGTTTTTTGTGGTGAAATTCTCCATAGATTCGTTTATTCATTTATGGAGCGTGATTACTTACAGGTTTGATTGTAGCAGTAATCGCTGCAGTCTGATCCAGCAAATGGTTTTAGTTCATCGTGTTTAGTTCCATGCACAAGTTTCAGCCTGTTGAAGGTTTGATTGTGTGTTTTGATTTTGATTTGTTTCGTTTGTCATATCTTTTGGCAATAGAAACTACTGATAAAGGATTGTGGGCTGTGTATTACATCGAAGGGTTTGCTTTTGTAAAGATAAATTTGTTTCACGCTTTTTAACCGATATAGATGAGTGAATTGGAAGTTTTCTATGTACAAAATGTTTATCTGAAGGTTTAACAATTATTCGCATCGCTTTTAATATGTCATCGAGAGCAGTGATGGTATATAGAAGGATGGGGGCGAGCATGAGGGCACAATCCCGCCCCCGTAGAGTTCGGAAAATGAATATTTATGTGTGTGTGTGTGGATATATATATACATTTATTTCAAGGATCTTTAATTTGCTTGTAAAATATTTTTATATGTTATAGCGCGGTTTTAGAGACAAAGCTGCAGGAAAATGTGTTCATAACTCATGGTTTGTTCAGCGATTCTTATCAAAAATATCTAAATAGCCAAATTATACAAAACAAATTGCAGAAAATGGAAATATCTAGAAATATGTTACAATATTGTTCTTTTCGGGTAAATATATAAATATATGTACTAAAAAGGCCGTTGTGGGGCACTAACCAATATAAAACGAACATACAATGCTGACGGACTTGCCTAACTCTACCTACAGCATCATGCATCACCATCCCAACCCATCCTGCTGACTTGAAGGTACGAAATGAAATAAAATAATCAGGAATTTAGGCACAGCATTTAGGTGGGAGAGGAGAGCGGAGGAGAGGGGCAAAGGCTGGACAAGATAGCCGCAGCTTCTTCTATCATCTTGCATTGCTTTCGAAGATTGCGCACAAACTGTGATACCCTATGTTCCTTGTTCGGCATTATATCTACCAAGCAATACATCACTGTCTGCCTACAACCGATGCCACTTTCTACCTACACACACACACACACACACACACACACACCACACATTACCTCAAACCCCGTTATCACGAAATCGCTACCAACAACTATACCATAACACGAATAAGTCTTAAATCCCAGCAAGTGATTGCAATACGGAATATATATACTACACTTATAAACTAATGAGCTTACAACACCTAAACGCGCACATATCCTATCCCCTAAACCTACAACCAACTATTATTACAGATGCAAATTACTTTGTGTTATATAGATAAGTCGAGAAGTGAATCTGCAAATACAGAATACTAGGGAGCAGGACAAATTTTGTTCAGTTTGAGACAGGATGAGCTGGTTTGATGTGTCTTTGGTTTTTCGCTATTGTGTTTCCATTGAAATTGAATACTTGTAGTTGGGCTTTATAGCTGTTCAGTACACCGAATATCCACAGCAGCTCATATGATGTCTCTATGATATTACACATCCAAATCGATATTTTAAGGTTTGGTTTAAATAAAAATTGACGTCGGTTTGTAATTCACAACATAAAAAAACTAGTGAAGTAACATCCATAAAATGTAAACAAATTGGACAAATTAACCTCTTTTAGTTATAAACCATTAACTTACACTGAAATTATTTTAAGGAATTGGTTTCAAAGCGATTTGATACTCCGGTTTCATATAAAAACTATATTAAACATATTTTTATTTTTGTTACAGATCACCAGATGCCGTGACATAATCAGACTGCGATGGTCGGCACTATCATCAGCCACTTCTAACGTCACCAGCCGTCAATCTCAGTCGCGCACTCCCAACACCCCGGGCGGGTTAATGGCAAGGCCTGACCTGGGTGGGCGAAAGGAGTAGGAGTTCCATATGTTGGGTGGGCTGGCGTTGGCTTGGAGCGTGAGTATAGGGCAGGGAAGGAGATGTGCGTTTGTCTGCATTTTTACCATCTGCCAGCGATCCTTGCTCGCGTTTGTTTCCGCTGATTTTCTCTCGTTCCTTGTCTATGTTTTTATCTTGTTTTAGGAGCGATTGTCTACGTACTTGTGGAGAAAGGGCCCGCAACCGAGTCTGGGCGCAGGGTTAGCTTTATCCTCAGATTAATTAGCTGCATACTGTAAAATCAACCGTTTAATTAACAAGAAAGATCGCAGTAACGTTAGTTAATCGACAGCCCCTTTGGTCATTTGCACGGTGAATCCTTCCCAACACTCCTCTACCCTCTTCTACACTTCCACACTCTTTCACTTCTTCACCCTTCACCTCTTCACATCTTCACATCTTCAAACCTTCACATCTTCACCCCTTTCACCTCACTTCACCACTTCCTTTCTTTTTATCTTTCTTTCTCCTATCCTGCTGGAGCGCTCCTCCCAAAGTGGAAATAGGCCTCATGGGGGAATTCGCCACTATAAATAAAGGAATAACGCGCCTGAGGGACTACAGCATACAAGTCCAAACTTGTAAATGTGGTGAGGAAATGTCCCCCCAGAACGTGCTGTGTAGTTTTGGTACAACATTCGAAAGTCTTAACTCGGTTTGCAATTCCTACGACAACAAATAAACTAGTAGAAGAAACCCATTATACATGTAAGTAAATTTGTCAAATTAACCTCAGTTATAAATCATTAACTTACACTGAAATTATTTTAAAGAATTTGCAGTGCTTTTTCTTTTTCAGGCTTTTTCTTTTTCAGGCTTTTTCTTTTTCAGGCTTTTTCTTTTTCAGGCTTTTTCTTTTTCAGGCTTTTTCTTTTTCAGGCTTTTTCTTTTCAGCTTCTTTTTCTTTCAGGCTCTTTCTTCAGGCCTTTCTCTGCGCTTTTTCTTGTGGCCTGTTTTTTCAGGCCCGTTTCTTTTCTGTGGTCTGCTTTTCAGGTCTGCTTCTTTCAGGCACTGTCCCTGAGTGAGCGAGTGCGAGGGTTTCCTGCTTTTTTTTTTCAGGCCTGCTTTTTCAGGCCCGTTTCTTTTCAGGCCCGTTTTCTTTCCAGGCCCGTTTCAGGTCCGCTCTCTTCCTACAATCCTGCTTTTTTTTTCAGGGTTTTAGTGTGAGCGAGTGCGAGTGAGTGTGGGAGCGTGAGTGCCAGGCCCGCTTCTTTTCAGGTCTGCTTTTCTGTGGCCCGTTTCTTTTCAGGTCTGCTTTTTCAGGTATGTTTCTTTTCAGGGTATGCTTCTTTTCAGCCTTTTTTTTGAGCGGTTTTTCAGCGTTGCTTTTTCAATGTTTTTTTATTGTTTATTTTTCAGCGATTTTCCACCCTATCCTCTATCCTGGGTAGGAGCGCTCCAACCCAAAGTGGAAATAGGGCTCTCAAGGGGAATTCGCCACTCATAAAAAAAGGAATAACACGCCTGAGGGACTACAGCCTACAAGTCATAACCTGTAACTGTTGGGAGGAAATGTCCCTACAACCGTACTGTCTGCGTGCGTGCGAGGCAACCGTCCGTCTGCATGGCCGCGCGCCGATCGTGCGTCCAACAATCCCTGCAGCCTCACACTCCCAGCCTCCACCCCCATCCCATTGTCTTTGTGTAAGCATTTCCTGATGCTGCGAGTGTGGAGAGCGGAAGTTTGTGGAGGTGAGTGATGAAGTGAGGTCTCACTGGCGCCACCGTGCGCTGATCCACGCCCACCGCCGACCCGCGCCACTGTGCTGACTTCAGGCCTACTGTGTGTGTGTGTGTGTTGATTTAGGCTTACTGCGTGTGTGTGTGTGTGTTGATTTAGGCTTACTGGAGTGTGTGTGTGTGTGTGGATTAGGCTTGTGTGTGTGTTTTTTCAGCGTGTAGGTGTTTCTTCTCACCCTCTATCACCCCTTTATCACCACATCTAATACCTCTGTTACCCTCTATGACCCCCATCACCCCCTACTCTCACTCCAACCCCCAACCTGTTTTCAACCAAAGTGAAATATGGCCCCGTAACGCCACCACGCGCGAATAACGCGCCTGAGGACTAAGCACCCTATGTTATAATTTGTAAATGTGGTGAGGAATGTTCTTCAATTCCATTGCCCATAGGTGTGGTGTGTGAGAAATAATTCTGTATGGATGTGGTATGATATGAAAGTGAAAGGTAAAATAGGCTTCTACGGCATGTTCTCTAATTGCTACTCGGAAATCGTTGTTTGTTGCTTTTCATTTAGTCACGGTAATGTTGTAATTTTTTGGTTTATCGGAATTCGAGATTCTTAATTGGTTGAGGAGCTCCGGCTGCAGTGCCGTAAGACTGCATGTATTTTAACGTTTATCAAGTGTTCTCAAGCGCAAAAGCCTGATGTGGGTGAGAAAATGCAGACTGAGTGCTACAGTATGGTAAACGTGATTATGGATTCTAGAATGTAAGAATGTGCATGATACGTAGTTTTGCTTAACCTATTGTTTTCGTTTTTAGGTGGCGGTTTTGTGCAGTTGAGGAAAACATTTATGATTTTTATTACTGCGACAAAAGCAAGCTTGGAGCCGAATACCCGCGCGTCTGCCCATTGTCGCTGAATGACTCTGCACATTCATGTTAATTTAAAAGAATGTTACAGTGATCTCGTTCCCAGTGGGACACCGGGTCGACGGACGTTTGGGGTCCGTACTCCGGTTAAGTAGGCTTTGCTTGAGAGTCAGTCTAATAGCCTTTGTAAGCAGCAAAGGCGGGCCTTCTGCAACATTGCACATGGTCACAGTGACAGGAGCCAATACTTGCGGTGTATGAGGGCTGAGACGAGAGGCTGATAGAGAGGAATCTATAATTATATTAGGCTGGTATGAGAAACAAAACAATGGCAGAGGCAATTTTTAAAACGAAAGACGCTCAGAGATTTTTGTCAAGTTTTTATTGCGTCAACTTCTGCGTTTTAAAGTGAGAGTATTGGCAAACAAGCATGACGCTATTTTTGGCTGGAGCAGGTCGTTATATGAATGTACTGTTATTTATTTAAAGAGGCACATTCATGCCTGTCATTATTGTATATCATGTCAGTAGTTCTGTTTCATTTCTCTTATTTCAGGTAAAGGGAATATTTGATACAAATTGTTCATAATATTTAATGATGTATGTACTAAGTAACAATAAATTGTTTTGTGAGCTGAACGTTTAGATTGTTTTATGCCTTCAACTTAGGCTGTACCTTTGAAGGGTGTTCCGATTGCAAACCGAACTTGTACGCTTCTTTCTGATTTAGTAAGCGCTCTTTCACGAAGTCCAAGCCCAGGTTTTTGTATATGCTTGACCTGCCCCAGTCCATTAGTTAAAGGTCAAAAATGTCTACCCTTCCTTACTAACAGGAGTTGATAGGGAATAAATAAATAAATTATAGCATTTGCTGTTTAATTTAGCGCCTGGTGACCGTAAATTTGAAAGTGGGTAACACTTACTCCAAGTTTAACAATCACATCTATTGTTTGTAAAGATAGCGAAACATTACTGAATTGCTTACCATTTTTGAAATCGATTTTCATCACATATATGGAAAGTGTATGCTCTATTTTCCATTTTATGAAAGAAAACATTCTTAACGCACTGCAATCGTTCTTCATCCAACCCGCCCAACTCTGGCCTATGCCCTCTCGTTGGGCCCACACGTATTGTTGGGCATACTTCTTAGGGATTTGACTAGAATGAGCAGGATTCAATTAGTGAGCGTAAAGTCATTGATATTTTTCAGTCGAAATGCAGTTTCGCCGACAATCAGCGAATATGAAGTTACAATGACCGCCACTACCGGCCGTCAGTACGCGCCGCGCCCGCGTCACAATCACCCAACCCATCCGTCTATTCATGTGGTGTTGTGTGGGGCATCCCACGGCGGAACGAGGAAGAGGTGCTGAGAATTTGATTTGTTTCAGGTGGGCGGGATAGCGCAGTTTTCGCCTTTTTGGTGACTCGTCTTGCTGATAACCGTGAGTCGTTTATTTATGGTGACTATTTAGTTATACTAAGAAATAGGTTATGAAATATGACATACTACGTATTTGTTACTTAAAACATCAACAAACTTTTCATTCACATTGCTATGCATTCTGTCGTGACCTCATTCTTATGGTTGTAGTTTCAACTAATTTAATTGCCAAAACTTGATCTTCGGACAGAATCTTGGCGGATTTTTGTCTCTGAGCATAAAAAGATTAAGAATATATGCAACCTTCTGGCGTAACTTCCTTGCTGCGGCGTCGCGCACTGCCAACGCCCGCCGTTGTCCGGTGTCTCGTGCACCGCCCGTGGACGAAATTCCACCTGGCTGCCACCAGTTCCTGACACCACTAATTCACTTTTCAAATCTGCTGCTTACAGTCCCGGTTATTGCTTCTCGCGACCAATCACATTCCCGCTAATGTTTTCCCACGTTCTACTTCATACGCGGAAATAATTTTTCAAATTTTGCCCGTGAATTTAACTTTTAAAAATTTAAATTTTATCTCCACAATGTTCCAATGACTTCTTTTACTCGATAAAACTCTCGAAAAAGACTTCCACCGAATATTTTAAGAAATTCTAAAAAATTTCGGCACGACGATATAATGCGTGTGCTCGCGACCAAAACTCAACTCGTTCTTTTCTTATTACTTTTCACATTGTTGGTCTGGTTGATCCGGACAACTTTCTTTTTTCAAAACAACCGCCCATTACGGTACATGTTAGAAATTCATACTTCTATCGTTTGCGACCCCGTCTTTTCTCTCTTAATCCCCACGTTATAGTGCAAAATATTGAAATAATTCAAGTCCCGTACAAATTTCCCGTGCCGTGACTAATTTAATTTAATCCAATTCTTTCTGTTTTATAATTCCAGAAAGATTGACGTTAATCTGTCCAAGCGTTTTGAAATATTCAATAAAACTGAGTTTCCTTTGCACTTCTTTAAACAGCACAACAATGGGTGCCATCTTCTTTCGTTCTAATGTTACATACACCATACACTTTCTGGATATTTCTTTGAACCCGTATTCGGAATTACTTGATTTCTGCATTAACCGTTTCAAAATCGTTCACCCATTGTTTATTTTGCCTGTTTCCGCCTCTTTACGTTTTCTACTGCCTTCTGAAAAATTATAAGCACGCAAAGTGCTGCTGCTATTGCTTTCTTTGCGTACTTAATTTCTCCTTGACCAGTAAAGTTCTGTTCTTTTTATATTTTTCACGTTCTGAGTCTTGCAAATCATTACAGAACTGATGGATTTTATAAATTTATATTAATTTTAAATAAAGAACTTGATAGAAAAAGTTAAGAATGTAAGTCACATAAAACCGAATTATATTTTGTTTATGGTGTTGAGCATTTATGCAAACGAAAGTTTCCCCGTTCCGTTTTCCCAGGCGACCATCATGTCGTTTGCAGACGCGATCTTTCCCAAGTTAATATTCAGTTTGTGAAATTTCACGTCATTAACTGTTTAACGTTTTTATACTTTGACTTCAAAAGTAAGCTTCCCAACTGAAATTGTCACCGCACTCCACCGATATCCTGTGATAGTTCCTATGTCCTCTAGTATGTATGTTGGTGTGTACAGAGGCTCATTCTTCTTAAGATTCGGTCAGTCAGCAACTTTTTACGTATTTGCTCTACATTTCTCCATGTTCACACTAAAGAAAATTATATCCTGACACTGTCAGTATTTTTTCTGTAATTTTCTAAAAATCAACAAAAATTTTAAAGCACAGGACCAAAAATATTCTCCGATTTTCTTCAAAGAGTCTGGTCAATCACGCCACTTAAAATTCGGTCACTACTGTCTGGCGCTGATTTCTGTCACAAATTTCGTATTAAGAGCATAATAAATGCCCTCGACCTTCGGTTTAGAAATAGCTTTCAACCCTGTCGCACCTAAGCTTACCGTTGTAGAGGTGATTCCTGCGAAGAATAGACTTTACAGTCAGAACACAACATTCGAAAGCGCCAGCTGGTGATTTTTCACTATGAGAAAGGAATGTGTCACAGAAACATCGCCAATTTAGTGAATATTCCTCGCCACCGTAGGAGACATCATAATACGAAGATAAGAACGAATAGAATCGCGTCCAACAGCTACAGAGGTCAACCAAGGAAGCTGACACACACTCGCGCGCACGCACGCACCGTACAGAGAGACTGTGTAGTTTGCACAGCCACAATTGTATTACAGTCAGCAAGTGTATCCTCTTCTGCAGAATTAGACATCTCTTTATTGACAACTACTACATTTTCAGCCAGGGTGATACCCGCACGCAGGAGATCATCCAAACTACAACAAAGAAATTCATTTTCTGTTATTACAATAAAATTTACCTTGAAAAACATATTTCATTTCATTGCTCATTTAAATTTTTCATGCAAATGAAGATACTTAGTGATAATATAAAAGTAGTAGGTCAATATGAAGTTTACAGCAAAAAAAAATCATTTAAAGCAATGATCTCAACCTTTTGACTTTCAAATAATCTCCTTTCTTCATAAATATTGAGATTCATAAATAAAGAAATAAGATGATTTAAATTTTGAAATAAAATAACTTTTTTAAATAATGGAATTTAATTAAATTTAGTATTTTCTTGTTTCTGTTTTTTCTTCAAAGAGAGATAACAAGATTTTATTGTCATATTATAAAATTTAAATAAAACAACATTCACCGACTCAAAGAAACTATAAACTATAAAAAAGATATATTGCCTGGAGTAAGGAAGAATGATGTAACTGTATGCAAATGCCTTATTTAATCTGTCACAAGTTTTAAACACTAGTTTAATCCCAGAATGGTGCATTGTAGAAGAGAAATATTCCTCCTTCCCAGAAGTGCCCTATTATTTTTGTATTTTCATTGAAAGCAAAATGCAATTGAGGGGGCCTTGCAACATGATACAGACTATCAGCGGTATTACTGCAACCAAACACAAAGGGCCTATATTGTATGTACTCATTTAAACGCCAAATTCACACTGCACCAATATTTTAGGACTAATTTAGTTCAGATTGCTGACAGGAACTTTCACACAACCAGTCAGAGTAATTCATAATGACAAGTAATTCATAATGACTCATGAGAGCTCAACACGGGCATGATGCAAGACTTACCAGATTGTTTTGAAATACAGTAGTATGTACTCATTTGAATGATTAAATATATTTGTTAAGATTACACTCAAATGTGTACATATATCTGTGTCTGCATGAACATGCATATGCTGATAACACTAACTTTAACAGATTTATTGAAACATTAATAATCCTCTACTTTCATGTTTGAGATTTTTACTACAATCCATAAATAGTTGATAAGACAATTACCAAATAATGGATCCCTTCATCCACTACACTAATGGAAAATATGAGTATAGAATCTAGAATTACTTCATTTGTAATACCACTTGAGCTAATTGAAGACAGTATAGAGGCTTTTCTCCCTTTAACAAGTAGCAAAGAGTGGGCTGACACCAATGTAAAGGGAAACTGGAGGAAATCCTTTGACAATTCTGTGGAAATAACAATTTATTGGTACATACTCTTTCACGCAAAGAATTAATTTTCTCTTTGTGCACTACAATATGCTTAAAATCAATTATTAAGTTGGTATTACTAATTCAAGGATAATTACTCACAAAACATTGACTGACATTAAACGTTAGTAACAAAGAAATTGAATTTTTGTATATTTTCAAAAACAAAAGAGAGAGAGAAGTGTTAGCTGAATATTACTCTATAAATTTATTTTAAAAGCAGAAATTCTTGAAAAAATATACACAAGATGCAATCTAGATTGTGTTTTGCATCAGAGTAGACAAACTGAATTTCAGTAACCCTTTTCACAGTTGAAAAGTACCGAAAATAATCGGATACCCACTCCCCTTAAAGTATAAATTTATTTCCATATTAAAGAGCACAAACATCAAAGTAATCTTTTGTGAAGTGTATTGAAAATTCCATTATTTCATAAAATTGAATTTTCTATTTTGTTCATCTTTCATTTTCAGCGAAGTTGAAAAAACTTCACTCTTTCCCAAAGATTTCTTGCATTCTATTATGAAATTTAAAAGAATTTGTAGAATTTTGTAGCAATATTATTAATTAAATTATCTGCTTATAAATGTATTATCATGTTACTGCTTAGAAAGTAAATAATATGAAGCACTCTAGTATTATTTCGTTTATACAGATATTAATACAGATTGATGAAAAAGATTTATAAAAAAAGGTTGAAACTTATTTTAATCACTCTTCAATTCTGAAATGAAAACATATCATCTTCCAATGTAATAATATTTTGTGATTGATAAAAAATACTGGTTCTTTAAATCAATGTGTTTAAGGCTAAGGAACTGAAAATTTTTTCAGTGTGAAAATGAACTTCTTTCATCATGAGTAAATAAAGCATATTGGGTGAGTATTATTACACTATAAGGAAACATGAGTCATAAAATTTTAGGAGAGTAATTTCAAGAAAAGCTCCCAGTTTTGTGCAGCAGAATGAAATGGACAAAGAGAAAGATATAGAACAATAATTCATGCATGCTAAATGAGATATACTACATAAAATGTCTTCTTTCATTCCATATTTATTTTATGAAGATATGCTCTTGTGTAGTCATGCCATCTTCTTTTTAACAAAATTAATATTATCAGATTTAACTGATTTTAGGTTTTTACTAAGAAATTTAAACTCTTCTGCTTTGAAGTTTATACTGACACATGTAAAATATACACACTATAGACAGACACACTAAGAAATAAGACATTGATTGTTTTAGTCTTGCTTGAATTTGTTGAAAACAAAAAGCAAATAGGAAATCTATGAAATTTCCACACAGGTGAAGTAAATTTAATATATATGCAAAGGCAGTGGAAAGAGCAGAGCAAGCACAAGAATAATACAGAATATTTTGGTATCTACATGGGAATTACACTCTCTAAGCCATAGAAAGCATAAGTGACACAAAGGCACACATCACATGCATATGTGCCAAGTTTACTAAGTCTATAATTTATTAATATGCAACTTTTGGAGGAATTTGTTTCATATCAATAATACATTTATTTTATCTATGGTTTGTTGAGAACAAGGACATACTTCATTGTGTATTGTACATGAATTGTGTCTATTCTATAGAATAAGGCATGGACTGATAACAACATAAATACCTTTTCAATTTATGCCATTAGATAGTCCACTATGAGAAACAAAATAACAATTTATTCAATTAACATATCTCATAGTATAATATTTGATATATATTCATAACTCAAAAATGTTGTGTAATTAATTTTAATACATAGATCATTTATAAAATATCTAAATACTTGATTGGAAGTTTGAAATTAATATATAGAACAAAGTTAAGAAGAATGATGGATAATTCTGTAAAAATGCATTTATTTTAAAGATCTCTTATTTTAGATAGTGCAAAATGTGCAACAAATTGAGAATGAAATATCTATGGATGTACAGCAAAAAACTGCTTCTACATATTTGTAGAGTGTGATCCCACTTACCGGGAACATTCGGCATGCCATGCTGACTTAGCACATTCTTCAGTGCTTCCCTCTGTAACTTCTACAACATAAATGCTACCTTCAGAGACAGTGTAGGTCTTCAGTGATTTGCAGAAATGTTTCATTATTTCAAAAGGTATATCTACGGTATTTACCTATAATATCTCTAAAGAATTTCATCACAGAAAGAGTATTTTTTGTTTTATAATATATAAAAATGAACAAAGTGAATAGAACTACAAAGTTTGTGTACACACAATCTATACAATTAACATTTAACACAGCGGATTGAAAGAATGAACAGTGGTGAAGTTTTTGTTATGATGTATTATTGAAAAATATAAAACTGTATCAAGAAGAAAATAATAAATTTTCAAAAAAAGATTAATTGAAATGATATTTGAATATCTGTAACTTGGACAATTGTTGGTTCTAAGATGATGATGATGAGAAAAGCATTTTTAGTTTTATACTATATTTCCTTAGATCTGTAAACCTATGTCAGAGAACTTGAATCCAAAATATATTTAATTATTTTTCATATTGGACATGAAATTATAAACCCCTTTAGAATAGAATTATGTTCAGAAGTAAAGGAGAGACTTAAACTAGGTTCAAATTATTTCCTTTTATATTTAAACCTGAACAGAGAAAGCTTGAGAGATATCCCTGTGATGGGACACTGTAATGAATCAATAAAATACAAATTTTAAACAGAATAGATTTTCCACATAATGGTACTTAATATCAATAGAAGTTTTTGAATGGCAATCAGGTTTGATGAAAAAATGTTCTTTCTCATTTCAAGGGATGTTGATCTAAATAGAGTACATGGTTGTGTTGGCAAACTACCCACAATTTCTAAAAGTTGTATTTTCTCAAATTAAATGTAAGGTATGAATGTTTTCCCTTGTGATTATAATGATTTTGAAGGAAAAACAAATCACTTTGTATCCCCTATAATCATTTGAATTTTCATTCATTTTGTAACTGCCTAAGAAACCAACAAATAGTTCTTTGATTCTTGGTTTCTGACATTCTATTGGAAAAATGGTTCTGAAATAATTTCAAAGTGTGGCTTAGAATATTCCTCTTATCTTTTCTCCCAGTAAAATCATTTTTTTCTTTTAAATGTTATTATTTTAATATTATTAATATATTTTTAACTACTATTCTATCCTACCACAGTTGAACAACAGTTAAATCAAAATATAACTTCTACTACTATATTCTTTTTGAAAATTTTCTAATTGTTACCAACCTCCCATTTTCATAACTGAAAAATAGTCACATGACAACAGTAGCAATATATTACAATCATTTTCTGCAATTTTGTGTGACAATATTTTCAGTTTTTGAGACATGGCAAGGTCATATAGTATATTTTAAACATTGTCTATATTTGCAATTCGTTTCCCAGAGAAACAGATGGCCATGTCGTTTTTTTGAGTAACTTATTTAACACTCACTATATTGTTCTGAATGCACAAATGTTCTGTACATCAACAGATAGTAAAAATGATTTCAAGACCTTTATGGGGAAGCCTAGCTGTAAGAGAATACCAAACTTTCCACGACACTATTACATTTGGTGACAATTTTTTTGTAAACATCTGATAACTGTTTAAAACAAATTATCATTCATGGTTAAAAAAGATTGTAATAATAAAAATCCTAAATGATGAAATTGGAACTGCATACCTAAAAAAAGATAGGAAAAAAATCTGTGCTGAGTTCTGCTGTGGATCCCCCACCCTCCACTAACTGGTATGCAATTACTAATACCTTTTAAAAAAATATCTTTCTTATAACTAAGGACCAAAATTTTAGGTTTACCTAAAATTAGTCCTTAGTCATTTAAGATAATTTCATACTTTTGATAGTCAAAACTCCAATTCAAATTGAAATTATATCCACATATTACAATTGTGTGGACAAATGACTCAACAAATGCGAAAATTAAAGAGCCTGATCTACACAAATATTACGTACAAAAATTCAACAAAATAAAAAATGACAAAATAATACAAAAATTTTAAAAGAATTGAATTTTGTAGATGAAAGATCATATAATGGCACAATGGGAGGATAATTTTGGATTCCCTAATAACAACCTTCTGAGCATGTGTAAACTCACAAGCATTGTATCTATCTCTCCTTTGATGACACTTGTGGCTACCACTTGTGACTCTTGAAAATCAGGTTTGATGGCCGAGGGTAATATTAATGCATAATAATTCCTATCCTCATGCTAATGCCAATATAATAACAAATTATAGATTTTTAAAATTTAAAGACCCTTAAAATTTTTTAGATACTCAAGCCTTACTTATGTTTTTAGTGTGATAAAAATGAAATATCAGACCCTCATGATCATGATAAAAAATTGCCCAGGACTTTCCTTTAGAAGCAGGAACAAAGTAGGTAAACTCTAAACACTTGAGCCTAACATAACAAATTACATTTTTAAATAATAATCAAAAATGTATGTTATTTAGTAGTATGATATTTCCTCTTGAAACTCACATAATGAACACTGTCAAACATTGCTGTATATAACTTAACACTTCAAATTAAATTCAGATAAAAGGTGTCCAAGATACAGAAATACATAAAACTATTAAAACAGAAACATGTATTTTGTTATGAACACAAGTAAAAAAAATTAAGTTTCAGAAAATGTTTAAGAGAAATGGATTGTCATATTTTGTTAGGAAATTTAGTCTTCCACCACTGCATTTTTACAATGAAAGCAAAGTGATGCAAGGTAATCTATCATTATTCTTTGTACTTGACATTATTTCTGCACACTGAACATTCAAAGAGAGCTGAAATCTCTAATAGATGATTAATGAGGTCACAACAGAAAAGGAAAAAAGCAAATATTTAATGAAATGCAAAAAAGTGTAGAAGCTGTGTTATATGAAAAGGTTATGTACTATGAAATGAGCTAAAACTATGTTAAATAATGATATGAAACTTTTGAATTCAGCAATTGTTCAAGAATTTTTGCAATTTTAATCTGATGACTAATGCAGAATTTTCATCATAATAACAATTTGATCTCAAGCAAATGCAGTAATATTGAAAATATTGGAAAAAAACTGTTGAAACTTCTAAAATATAAAAAAACATTTTAAAAATTAGAAATATATATATTTTTTATTCAGATAATTCCTTATCACTGTGAACAATCATCTATTCAAGACAACATAATAAAAAATTATGTATGTTATCGCTTTACATAACCCAGATTTAAGAACATCAACCTTTCATCTCCTCAATTTTGCTTTATGATAAATAAGCATACTTTGAACTTTGGCAATGATAAATAATATATCATAATGCTTTATGAGGACTGTAAAATTTTCTTTAGTTTTGCATGAAATATTTTATTTTTAAATGATTATTAGAAGGAATCGTTTTCAAGTATGAAAGTTTGTTGTATTGTTACTTTATATAGTAATTTCAATTCCTTTTGCCTTGTTAAGGACATTAACATACTAAAATAAGAAGTAGCGCCTCAAAACACATGCTTTATGTGATATTTATAATGGATACGAATGATTATAACTATGCAATTAACCGCAAAATATTTTCTATCCGCAAAAAATTATTCGCCGTGGATGAGATTCGATCTTACGTACCTAAGCTTCTTCAACAGTGTGCTTACCTATACCACAGAAAATCATAACTTTTGTCTCTCACAAAGATGATTTTAAACTGTCATGTATCACAGATTTGACTAAAAAGAACGTGCGGCGTTTAGCTGCTTCGTTAATCACAGACGGACAGAAAGACGTTTTGTCGTAAATAGATTTTTTAGTGAAAAAGACCCACAAAACATGTATTCTGTCTACAAACGTATTGAAGTAATTCACTATATATATATATAACATTTATCGACTTTTGTCGTTACCAGAGCATTTAGACTTGTCTCTCGTAAAAGTCCCAAACTCCCCAGAATCCGACTGCTTGGTTGCCACTTTGGAGTTGGTGGATCGTCCACCTGGGGTAATTTTGTCTTTACTTGTACGTGTCATATTTTCTTTTCATGAATTGTCTAGCTTATGCTAGTGGTGTAGAACCGGGGGTTGTGAGTTCCCGGAGCAGTTTTGGTCCGCCCTAGTATTTTATTTCCTCAGTACCCGCCATATCTGGTAGCATTCCCTATCCGCCACCTGAGGCGCCGATGGGAGACTTTACTCCACACGGGCTATCCTTATTATTATTATTATTATTATTATTATTATTATTATTATTATTATTATTATTATTATTATTATTATTATTATTATTATTATTATTATCATCATCATCATCATTATCTTCAATATGTACTACATGCGTTATTAGAGGCATACAATACATTTCATATTGTAAATTTCATATATACCATATAATCCACACAACATATTATTTTTTGCAATAAGTTATAATTTTTTTTAATAAATAACTAATTAATCGAAATTCTTGTTTGGGTTGTTCCTAAACGATTTTTCCTTTGTTGACGCACTCAGTACGCCGCGCAGTAACTGACGAAACTTATGAAACACGGGTATGCTAACCACTTTCCAATCGATAGCAACATTACTAACTCCACAGCTGTGCACTCAAGGTTACCCTCTAGAAATGCACCACATCAAATGAGGTCATTGAATCAGCATCCAAAATATAGCTTTACCATACGCACGTTTTCTTGAGTTCGCCTTATGCTGGTAGTCGTGAAGTACAGCCTGGAGTCAACAATTCTGTCAACAATACAACAAAATTAATATCTTCAGTTCCCTTTCCCAATGAAAATAAGTTTTCTACATCTCCGAACAAAATGTCTAGTTTTTCAAAAGTGTAGCTTTTTTAAAACTTGTATTTATCATTTAACTATTTATAATTAAAATGTTACGAAAGTTTTTTAGTAAAGGAAAGCCCAAGAAAACGTGAGCAGATGGTATTTCCCATACGTCATATACACTTTTTACTGTTCTGTAACTAAATAAATTAAATCAAAATATTTTAGCGTTGATGGACCAGTGGCAGACAACGCTCCGCTGAAATGATTTCCCTAAACGAACTCCCAAACCCACAATATTTGAATTACTATGCCACTAAAACCATATTAGAAGATATGATGGAAAGTGTACAGAATCTGAAGTCGGATGAGGATGGTTAGAATCCGGTTTTTGCGGCTTCGGAGCACTGCATAGCAAACATTGTCTAATAGGACATTTGAACGTCTATTGAGAACATAATGAAGAAGTAAACGTAGTTTTTAATGCCATACCTATACTCGTGGAATGACTGGTATACATGCATATACTCTCTGATAAATTTTCTTGTAGTGCAATGTTTTAATATTTAATTTTAACTATACACAAGGAAATTATACTATCATTACTGTAGACGTTTTTGGAACCCGTGGTAACATTGGCACGTTGTAATCATTATTTTAAAACTAAAAATACCTTAATTTTGGGTCCGAATTTCAACGGCAGCCTCTGAACTGTGCGCAACAGTATTTATTATATTGGGAGCGAGTATTATATTGCGCACCGAAATTATGTATGAATAACCATTCTAATATTACTAAGCGTTGAGACTAAATTTCGCCTTTAATTTTAATCGAGGATTATTATTTATTTTCTATTCGGCATGAGACCGCCTTGTGACGTGTCAGACATGAGTCCGCCCTCGGTATCAGACTAACTGAAATACGGCGGACTACCCGTAGACAATATTCACCATGAATATATGAGTCATCCACTTGCAAAATCTGTTAAACAACAATTAAAAAAATCAAGTTATTGTGCGCATTAAAAGATCTGGGTGAAATCCACAAAGATATATATTTATCAACAGTAAAACCTACTGTAAGCGCTTCAAAATTCGTTAAAATGTCTCGTCTGCTAGAAAAACATGTCAAATTGCTATGGCCACGCTTTCAAAACCTGTTACAAAAGGTCCAATTGCAAACGAAGCTAAATACCAGATGCAACATGTTCCAACGAAGCAACCAACATACAAAACCGCTAAAATCTGTTTTAGAACTTTAACATTGACAAAGACAGTCTTTTGCATTTTCATTCAATATTGTTTGTTACTTTCGCGCTGTTTTTTACAAAATTATATTGTAGACACCGCTTTTCTACTTTGATGGTTAGAATCAACAATTGGGTCGTTTATTTACATCGTGGGGATGCAGCGTCTGTTATTCATCGTTTTTGCTTTTACCTAAAAATTTTAATTATTGACGATGAGTGTCAGGGGAAAAAAGTACAAATAACATTGAAGTAGAAGCCAATGAGGGTGTGTTAATACATGTTAATCCTGTGGAGACAAACGATACATCAGGAAGTCAAAACCGAAAAGAGGTTGCTGAAACCGTTGTTCCGTGAGAAGAAATTACGCCCAGAAACCTGGAAAAGAAATATTGCGAAGAAATGAAGGTACGAAAATATCATGTTAAAATAATAAGATATGTTATGAAGTGTAGAGTCATTTTAATAAGCATTAGAGGGCAACATAACTATGGAAATGTCGGTATTCTGTTCTTCGGTAATCTTCAAAGGATTCCGACAGTGGCGACATAATGTTGTGACAGTCGCTCACGTAATGTTAAGTTAACAGTGTAACTTTTGTATAAAGCAAAATTTCAAAATTGATTAAAATTTGTACCAACCTCTCCTTTCTAATTGTTTTTAACTGAATTGTCAAAGGTACCCCAGATAAGGTGGTAAAAGTTTCCTAAACCAAATGCCATATGAGTGGTTTACATTATAATTCTAATATAAAATAATAATTTTGAAAGGTTTCTTAGCCCAAGTACCACCACCACACTAGCCTCCCGTCCTCCCTGCCCATCCCCACCCGTCCTCCTCGCCCTTTCTCTTCTCCGTCCTCCCCACCTGTCCTCCCACCCGTCATACTCACCTGCCGTTCCGCCGCCTTCACCGCCTGTCCTCGTAGTCCTACACCGTGTATCCTTACCGTCTATTCTCATTGCCGTTTCTCACGCCCATCCTCACTGCCGCTTCAATTCCCGTCATCTGCCCATCCTCAATGCCCGTTCTGCCTGTCCTTACTACACGTCCTCAGTGCCCATCCTCAATGTCTTCTGCCCGTGCTCAGTGGGTGACGTCATAATACCAACTATTATCAACTGCAAACTGCGTTTGAAATTTGTTTCCAAATTTCATTTGATTTACAAATGTATAATGCTGTCATACAAAAAGTAATCTATTATGCAACCCTGTTTATGCTAAATTTATATTATGGTGCTTGCACTCATTGTTTTTAGTGCTTTCGTACACATTTAAAAACTTGCTCACAACAATTCGTATTCAAACATGATTTAAGCAATGACGCATAACATTATAAACCAGGGGTACTATTATGCATGTGCGTATATCATTTTAGGATTTGATTCAAAATTGCAAATACACATACAATCCGTTCTTTTGAAGATGTCGAGAAATACACGTCCTTGTGCATTTGACTGCCACCCGAAGAAGGACGAGGTGTGATTAAAGGAAAGGTTGTTTGAATTGCAGAGCACGTGGCCTCGAGACCCGCCTTGTCTCTGGGGTACTTAACGAGAATCTTGCCAATGGGGTCGGAACTGCCTGTCTGCTTTCCGATGGAGATCTGAAGCCGCCAGGCCAGGAGGCATACTCGTGTAATTTCTTGGGAACCGAGTTGAACTCTCAATTCGCTATTTAAGTCTGTTTAAGGAAAGTCTGAACCATCTTCTCACAGAAATGGCTTTATGGCCTTTATTGGAAATCAAGGACAAGGAGAAATATAAGAGGTTATTTTATTTTCTATGACATTTAGTCGAATAATTAAAACGCATCTTTAATACGAAAAGAAAGATTCAGATTCTGTCTATGGTTTTAATGTACAAAACATTGTAATTACATCATTATGCGTCTTAAATGCGCTGTACGTACAGGAATATCCAACTAGTATATGGTTATACTGCATCGCCTCTTGACCGTTCCCACGGAGGTATATTTTCTGTCAATTACTTAGCGAGAGAACTTTGATTTTCTTAATCTGAAGGAAGTGGTGTCAAACCAATTCCTGAACAAAAATATATAGAAAGTATCCGTCTAAATTTAACACATCCAATAGCTTTCTAATATTGTACAATTACGAATAAGTACCTGCAGCGCAGGATGGTTGACCTTTGAAAACCCGGGAGATCTAACAGCGCCGAGCCCTGACCGAAGGATGAATACCAATGATTAGCTTAACAGAGGGAAAACCATCCTCAACTCCAGTACTAATTGTTAAAGAACGTTATAAAAGAAACGTAACAGAATTCAAAACAAAAAATAACAACAAATCATCCCATGAAAACGCAACTCAGAAGTATAATATGAATTTGTTGCTGCCACAGGATAGGCAGCAAGTGCATGGAAGATACTGTCGCCGCATCTAATAATACTGAGACTTCCTAAATTCGAGAGTAAATTAATGTTTCCGGTAGCGTCAACAATTTCGTTCATTCGGTCATTATTTGATGAACAGTCCCATCAGTATGGTACTCTAACCCGGAAAAATTGCACTGAAATTCTATCTTCGCAACCGCGCCGAAAAATTTGGACACCCCGCGGCCCAAGGGGGGACGCGCTGGTCAATCACAGCAGGAAGAACAGAAGTTCTCTGATTGGTTAAAAATCCTTTTTAATATTTATTGATCCTTGTTCGACAAAAATTTGTCTTTCAAGAGTATGAAAAATTACAATAACATCATCAGAATATGAGGATCAACTAACTAGCAACCCCCTGAACAAATTACTTTACAAATTAATTTTTGAGAGTGATAATAACCTTAAAAAGAAACTATGTTTATAAATAATATATGATTCATGAAAATTTTTACAATACGATAGAAACTGTGAGAAGAGACAACTAAGGAGGATGTAAAGATCTTTAGGATAACGTGATTTAATTCGGGAATGGATTAACTGTTTTTCCTAATTGAAAAAATGTATAAGCAGGAGAAGAAGAAAGAGAAGCATAAAATTTATCTGAGAGACGAAGGATCCCGGATTTTAGGAGGAATATCGAGTTCACGTAATATTTGATCGTTTCTATGAACCAGGGTGCTTTTAATGCTTTCCTTAAATACTTATTTTGTATAATTCTAATTTTAATATGAGTTAAAAATCCTAAGGTGTGGAAAGGACGCTGTCTCACAGGCGGGGGCTAGTTAGTTCACAAAGTGGCAGGAATATCAAATTATTGTCTGAATGAGAGATTTTGTTTGCGCGCACGCCATAACGAAAAAATATTTCAGAGCTGGGGTTTTGCGTCCAGAATTTGAAAATGGATCAGTAAATATTTAGAATTTTAGCAACAATTATATTTAACTTTTAGCAATCAATTTGTAACTCCTGTCAACGAGCTATTTTAAAATGTTCATTTCAGAGCTGTGAGGCGCAAACCAAAAGTTGTAGAGTTCTCGAAAAAAAGGTTCTGAAAAATTTTAAAATTATCACAAAAATTAAATTAAAAAGTGAAGAACGTGATCGAACGAAGAACAGCTTTAAAAATATTTAGAATTCTCCAAATTCACCCAGTGAACTTCACACATCTGCTGTTTAGAAAGAAACGATAATAGGTTTGTTTCTAATAGATTTGTAGGTTTATACGAATCACGTTTACTACTTAATTCACACAGGAACGAATGAATCACATAAGAGTATTTATAATACTTGCTAATGAATCAACGTTTATTGATAATTTTACTTTACAAAATTTTCATTAATTTGCATGCTTAAATGTATTTATCATATTATTACATGTTTATTAAACAAGCTGGCATTATATGAAGCAAGAAACATTGTTTTTCATTTGATCGTACAACTTCATCAGTCATTCACAATTGCTTTAATTTTCTTTATCAGTCTTTTAATCTACCTCCAATGAAGACATCAATAAAATAACATCTTAGATATTTCAGTGTTTTACAAATAATAACGCGAATCGGTTTGATAATAACCTTGAAAATGCATTTTCAATAGGATTTGGGATGTTGAAACATCTAAATTGTAAACGCAATGTTAGTTGGTGATCATTAACATTGATTATTTGATGTTTTCCTTGGGTGTAGTTTATAGCGGCAAAACGCTTTCAAGAATTGTAAACTAGAAACCATGAATGGCATGTTTTCATTTTTATAAACCGCTACGTCCTCCCAGTACAGATGGTCGTGCAAAATTCATGGTTCCGGGCGTTTCATAGGGTGTCGAACAGCGTCCAACTTTCGAACTCAGACGATATTTGTAAAATTGGAATTGAAATATCTATGTCGGGAAGGTATATAATTTGACCACTAAGTTTGTTCTAAGTATTTTCACTGTAAAATGCTACGGAATTGATATTACTAAACTGTTAACGTAAACGTTAAATTTCTTTGAACAATTTTAACATTTATTTTTAGTTATTGTTTTTTTATTAGTAACAACTCGTTTTACCAAATACCTATGTCTCTTATATTTTAAGACGCTACAGTAATTGAATTTTAGAAGTAGTTATTTGAAATCCTTTAGAAATTCACGGAATTTCATTGAAATGTTCGTCAATCTTATAAATGTTTTAATGTAGTTATTAGTATAGATATTACAAGTAGTACAATGTAGTTATTAGTATAGTTATTAGTATAGATATTATAATTTTACAAGCTAAGTGCGTTTTAGGCGTATGTAGGGTAAAAGCGCGACATTGGAGTATGTATGCTTTGTTGCTTGATTGTTGTATGCTTGAGTAGAGTGAATGAATTGAGTACAAAAATGTGGTCATTGTTAGATGCTATATTCTTATAAACAATTACATATCTTCTTCTAACAACATTCTCCTGAATGTCTTAGCCTGCTCCAAAACTGCCTTCCATTTCCCTCTATCTTGAACCACCTCATGCCAATTCTTAATCCCTAGTCTCTTAATGTCCTTCATAACTTAATCTTTATATCTGATTTTCGGTCTCCCTTTCAACGTCAAACAACTGGTTACCCTTACCTACGCATATGTCCAATCACTAGTATCGCACTCGACCTTTCATATCCGCTGCCGAAATGAGAACAACGTTTTAACGCTTTGTCCGTTGGCCAGTCGGCTTGCCTTTCCTCCTTGCCCCCGCATGTCGTTCCCCTATCTCGCTGGTCAGCCATCACTAACTCTTCGAACGCGCCCTGATTTGCGCGGTAATTCAATTTGATTGTAGAGGCGGTCCCCCTCAGGACCTACTCATATCAGTACCGTCTCAATATATTGTGACCATCCATTTTACAGAACATGAAAACGAGTCACACTTAACTGCGACGAGAGCGTCAAGGTAGATTGAAATACGCGCTCCACGCAGGCAGCGGAAGTACAGGAATTCACGGATAGATTTCGCTAGTGTCTGACGCAGGGGTGACGCACACCACCGGACCTCGAAACGGTCTTTTCAGCGAAGAAGGGCGACATGTAAGTTTCAATTGATGCGAAGATTGCGTTGTAGCCAATGCTACCCAGTCGAACGTCTCCAGAAGAAAGTGTAACTCTCCACTACAGATATGAGAAGATTGTAGATTCATGACTTATGAACTTAAATTAATTGTGGAACACTGATTATGAGAAGTTGTGTAGCGTTTGAAATACGTTGCTAGAAGAAAGGGTGGATTCATGCAGGTATAATCGAGAGGGAGAATGGGAATTTATACTTGTATGTTCTACTTATTTCAGTTTTATGTATAGTGTACTTATTTAATGTATGAGTACGTACGAGGCAGTAAGCTACGTCTTAACATATTCATCACGAGAGGGATGAAGTGATCGGGACAACGGCGATCTGATCTATCAAGGGCAAACGAGAGGAACGCTGTGGGATCTGCTGTAAAAGGAATACTTCAGATTTATCTTGTCGCTGTTGATGTAATGTAAGACGTTCCTATGGGAAATTCAGTTAGTAAGAATTCTCTCAGAAATGTTGAGATAGTTAAATGTTCAACGAGTACATACTGTGGAGATTTAATGTTGATTTTTGAGTGAATCCCAAGAAGAAGAGCAGTTTCCCAAATTTAATTCATTCAGCTCTTCAATTTAATTAATTTAGACATTACAAGGAACGTACCTATAGGAATATATTTACATCACAAATAGCAATAGATAAAATTACTTTTTAACAAACCCACAACTAGATATGGAATAATAACGAATAACCTAGGGTACAGAGACCAGATGCACAAATTCTTCAATTACTGACAACATAAATATGACATTTAATATTTTGGTTCAGACGTTGCAAGGAAAGACTTGGCCGACGTTTGATCATCATGTCTGATCTTCATCAGGCTTCACGAGCCCTGATGAAGATCACGACATGATCGAAACGTCGGCACCAGATAACTTAACGCGGCGTCACTCGGACAGCCAAGAATGTAATATTGACTCTGGCCGCGGAAGCCTACGACTTCACTGACACAATAAATAAAACACGCATGTGCAGAGCATTTACTAAAGTTAAATAAAATTATTTACGGAGTACTGCAGAAGGAATCCTGGGACGCAGTTTAAACGGTGCTGACAAGAATGAAAAATATTATTTATGATTCTCAAAGCTTTCATTTCACTTTAACGCATGTTTTCCCCATTAAAAATACGAGGCCACAATTAAGAAATCGAAGAAATTTTGGCAGGAGAGTGAGACAGCAAGAATAGAGGCAATTTTAAAAAAACAATCATAATAAATCAATTTGGGACGTTATAAGATCCCCGCGTAATAAAAGAAATGTAAGAAATGCAATTTCATCAGACGCGTGGGAGCAGTATTTTTCACGGGCGCTCGAAATAGCGAATATTGAAACAGGGATAGATATTATCACGGACCGACTCCTGAATTAGACGAACCGATAACCTGGAATGAAGTGAATAGGCCATGCTACCCTGAATAATAAGAAGGCAGGCGGCGGACGGCATTCCGACACAATTTATTTAAATTTGGCACATAGACCCAGAGAGTATTCTAAATTTATTTAATGCAATAGTTGATTCGGGATCGTATCCAGAACGTGGAGTACAGCGATCCTCCAACCAGTCTTTAAGAATAAAGGTAATGAATTGCCCACAAAATTATCGCGGAATTAGTCTTTACCAGCGCTGAGCAAACTATTTTGTAAAATACTCAACGGGCGACTGAGGAATGGGGGGAAAAAGCACAGTAAAATATCAGAATTGCAAGCAGGCTTTAGGAGAGGCTTCGCGACTACCGACAATATCTTTGTGTTAGAAAACAGTAAAGCAGGCGCTTGCGCGTAAACGGGCCACTTATATTGCAGTTTTGTAGATTTCGGAAATGGCTTTTGACTCTATCAATAGGAAAGTATGGCAAAAACTTAATGAGCTAGGCGTCTCACGTAAAGTTTTAAAAGTGTTGCAGAGCATATACGAAGACGTAAATTTCTTTTCAGGTGCGGTGATGGAAGTACAACGCGAAAAAAAAAATCGACAGTAGGAGTAAGACAGGCCGTCCTTTCACCGCTATTGTTTATCTTGTTTATAAACGATTTATTGACGTGGTTACAGGATGCGGATTTTCTGCGCCGGAAATTGAGGGCCTGAACATTCCCGGACTACTATATGCTGATAATTTAGTTTTATGTTCGGAGACTATTGACGGTTTTACAAAAAGTTTAAATATCCTAGAAACGTATAGTGAAACATGGGGATTAAAAGAAATATTCAAAAACCAAAGCAGTTTTCTTCAAGAATGGATTTATCTGTGGGTAATAAGGAGAAATGGTTTACGCTCAGGGGAAATTGAGGGGTAAAACATTTACATATCTTGGGGTAAAATTTTCCATGAATGGGGATGGAGTAATCAATAGTGGCGGCGCACAGTAAAGGAAGAATTCGCTCAAAGAAACTGTTTCGCAGTGCGCAGGGTTCCGGAATTGCCTTAAAGGTGTGCGAGACGATGTTTAAATCGCTAGTTCTCCCAGCAATGAATTAGGGGGCAGAAATTTGGGAGGGATAGGATAGATCGACTAGAAAGCGTCGAAACAGATTATTTCAAATTAATTCGAGTCTCAGATTCGCAGCAAATGCCGGAGTCCTAAAAGAGGTCGGTAGTGTAGGAATTTGAAAGATTTTAAAATGAAACCCATTAAACTTTGGATTAAATTAGCAGGTGAACAGGCTGACTCACTTATAAAAAGATGTTTTTGGGGGCAGTTACAGGAAGCAACCAACGCTACTGGTCGTATAAAATTAAACTGCTACTGGAACGTTCAGGTCTGGGAGACGTTTCTCCGGGAAAAGGTGGGAGATAGGGAACACGTGACATAGAACGGTTAATTTCGGGTAGACTTGCGGATATTAAAAGGCAAAAGATCCTGGGAGCAACGGCCGAAAAACGTTCGCTAGTTGCGCAAATTCACGCGAGTCCGTTATGGGGTTGCAACGTACGTAAACACACTGCAAAAGGACGCAAGAGGGGATACGCTTTGGGTTTAGGGTCGGGGGGGGATGCAACGAGATTAAAGGACTCGAATGGTAATGGCATCTGTGTGCTTTGCGGTGATAGGAAGACTGGGTCCATATCCTTTAATTTGCAGTGCGACCGAAACTTGGGGAAGAAATGGGTGGGAATGGGAAATTACTACTTCCAACATAGGAACGTAACGCTGCCCAAAACATTCTAGGGATAAAGAGCTAACTTCATGAAAAAGAATTAGGAAATTTGGGAAGGTTCGACCACTAGAGAAACTGAAATTAAGGAGTGGGGAAAAAGCAGTGGTTAGTACGAGCAGAGCCTAGACTGGGGAGCAATATGTAATAAATCAATCAACTAACAATAATGAAGTTAGTAAGTTATGTTAGGTTATAAACAGTACAAATAAAAAAAAATAAAATAAAAGTTATAAATTGTAGTCAATTGTTAGTATAAGTAGATAAATAAGTCAATAAAAAATATATATTAACTTAAAATAATTAAAATAAGTTAAATAAATTAAAATTAAATTAATTTAAAAAGAAAAAAATTAAAAAATTAAATTAAAATAAGTTATATAAATTAAAATTAAATTAATTAAAATAAGTTAAATAAATTAAAATTAAATGAATCAAAATAAGTTAAATAAATTAAAATTAAATTAATTAAAATAAGTTAAATAAATTAAAAATAAATTAAATTAAAATAAAATAAAAGGAAACGGTTAAAATAAAGTACATTAGGGACGAAGGGAAGTGGAATCGGAAATGTTAGGCAGAGGCGTTGGTGCGGACGATTTTCTGTGGTGCTGTTTGTTTTCAGGTGCGGTGGAGGCCAAAAACTGGAAGGAGAATGCCCGACGCCCGCGCCAAATAAATAAATAGTCTAAACCGGATAGAGTAGCATGTACCGGCTTCTGACGGCAGGTTTTTCCCCTTCAGGGTTTTTCCTCAGTGTACCTTTTGGGCTCGTTTCCGGCTTTGAGGCGATGGAGAGACCATTTGGGGTGAATACCAGAAGGCGAAAGGTTAGAACGCGGTAGAATGTAGGTATTGTATCGGTTAAAGGCCTTCGGCCTAGCCACATTGCATCAAGTTTCTAATTTGGCTGTAATAATTACCTATTAAATAAAAAAAAAATATTAAAATAAGAAAATTAAACATTTTAAGAAAAAGTAATACTTGGGTCCCACAAGGAATTAGAACATCGTGTAAAACAATCGTACGCTCTACTTTCTTTTTAAACATCATAACGTATCACCTGGTTTCCATGTCTACTTCCCAAAAATATAAAATAATTATAAGGAAAATAATAGTTCAGGCAAAATAATGAAAAAAAATGACGATATTTTGAACGCTGAAACCAAACTACAGCAATGTGGAATATCGTAAAACATACGACCACGTCATCACGATATTTCGTTGAGAATATAGTTTCAAAGGATAATGAAAGAGAAATAAGTAATCCAGAAGAAGTTGCAAATCTCTTCAACCAACACTTTTCTAGAATTGCGATTGATCTCAGAAGGACTAAAACCACAAAATTCAACATCATATGCGTCTCAAAACAATTTCGGCATCGATGTTTATTTACGAAACTTCTTGCAACGAAATCCTCAGAATAGGCAGTAAACTAAAAATAAATATTCATGCGGTTTAGATGAATTTCCGATCGTTTATTAAAACGTGCACCTGTAAATTATACGTACACCCATTAACTCAGTTTTCAATGCTTCCTTTGTACAGGAATATTTCCAGATATTTTCAAAACAGTAAAAATTAAGCCACTTTAAAAAAATTAAAATTGCCGGCCTATTTCTTTTTTCTCCGTTTTCAAAAATATTGGAGAGGCTTTTCTATACGCGAATGGAAACTTTTTTCAGGAAAAACGAAGCGTTTTCAGACTCACAACACGGTTTCAGGAAATCAAAATCTACGGAAACTGCCTTTTTTTCTCTTCTAAAAGATGTTGCTTCATCAATGGACAAAAATGAAGAACCCATTGGGATATTTTTAGATCATTCGAAAGCGTTTGACGTTATTAACCATAAATCTTGTTCTCAAATTACCTTCTTATGGAGTTCGTGGTATTGCCCTGGATTGAATAACCTCGTACCTTAAACATCGATCTCATAGAGTACAAATACCGTACTGGCACGAAAGAACATTATTTACTTATCTCTCCAATTCTTTGCCAATTGAACATGGGATCTCGCAAGGTTCGACCTTAGGTCCTATCCTCTTTCTGTTGTACGTAAACGATATGCCCTCAGCTATTAAAAATGAATGAACAGTTCTGTTTGCCGATGACACGAATGTTCTTTGCAAAAACGAAACAGTAAATAGTACATATTTAGAAGTTTCAAATTGATTTTGTAATAACAAATTAATAGTTAACGAAGGAACAACTGGCTCAATGCAATTTGCGTTTCAAGTCGGCAATCGTATGCTCCGTTGAAAATGAACAATATGCAATTAGCTTATGTTAAGGTAACAAAATTAAAGAATTTTTTTCCAAGAAATATGCACAGTCCTATCATCAACCCATAATTCCAAATCATTTTGGAGCACTACTAAAACTGAGAGGGTAAATATTTGTCAATTTTCCAATAACAATCGGAGAGTGGTGGACATTCTATAAAAAAATATTCCCGCTGAAGGAAGAAGACAACACATTATTGTTTGATGCAGCCCATCCATTTTTAGACAAACCTTTCGAAATTATAGAAGTTACAAAAGCAATACAGAGAGCTATAAAAGAAAAATCTCCAGGTCCAGACGGAATTAGTAACGAATTCCACAAGGGACTGCCAATGAATGGTGTGATATTGATAACTAGACTTTTCAACAAAGTAATGCAGACAGGTATACTTCCTAATGACTGGTGCCAGTCAAGCATAATGCTTTTACATAAAAAGGTGATTTGAAAGACACCCTAAATTATCGAGGCATAGCATTAGCATTAACATTAGCATTAGCATTACCCTTCCGAAATTATTCACCAACTTATTAGCAAACAGACTCAATACCTGGGTGAATCCGAGAACATTCTACCTGAAGCGCAGTGTGATTTTAGGTCGAACCGATTGTGTGAAGATAATATTTTTTGCCTCGCTGGTAAAATTGCACTGAGCCTCGCAGATCCGGGAGGAAGACTATATGCGGCTTTCAGACGAGCTTTTGACTCAGTAGTACATAATATCCTGTGGAGAAAACGTTACCAAACTGGTGTAAGTGCAAATATTATACAGGTATTGAGAAACTTTTATAATAAAGCTTGTATCAAGATTCTAGTCAATGGACAAGAAACAGATAGTATAGAAGTGACACAGGGAGTGCTCCAGGGTGACTCAGTTAGCCCACTTTTATTTTCCCTACTGATTCATGATATTGTGCAATTTTTTGAGATGAGAGGTCACAACAATATCATCAGAACAATTGACATTCTTTTATTTGCAGATGACCTAATAATACTATCAAACAATGTTATTGATCTACAAGAAAAGTTAAATACCTTACATGAATACTGCCAAATAAATTCTCTGGAAGTGCATGTGAATAAAACAGATCCTCGAATTCTGCAGAGGACGCCCCAAAAGAACCCGTAGTATAAAGTATAATAATCAACTGATTGAATTTGTCTCAACCTATACGTACCTAAGAGTTCCGTTCACAAGATCCGGGCTATTTGACAAAGCTGCAGATAACTTCCTGAGCAATGCAAGACAAGATATGAGTTCCATCTCACAGATCGTGATGGCAGGTAAAGTTATCAATTGGGACTCGATTGAAGCCATTTAACGCCGTTGTGAGTTCTACTTTTTGTATGCATCGACAATATGGGACTACGACATAAAGAAACTGCAGATAAGTTACAAGCAAACTTCTTCAAACTTTGTTAAGACTTCCAAAATCTACTCCAGGCTACATACTAAGAATGGAAACAGGATCATTAGCTTTAAGTAGACTGATAATTCAAAGGACGATAAAATAATGGATTAAATTGTTAAACATGCCAGAAAACAGATACCCAAAAGATTTATTATTTTTATTTAATAGGTAATTATTACAGAAAAAATGAAAAACTTGATGCAAGGGGGTAGGCTGAAACCCTTTTAAGCCATTACAATACCTACATTCTAACGCGTTCTAACCTTCGAATTCTGATATTCACCCAAATGGTCTCTCCTTCGCATCAAAGTCGCGGAAAAGGTACGGCTGAGGAAAAACCCTGAAGGGGAAAACATGCCAGTCTACATGCTAATCTATCCGGTTTTTAAACTATTTATTTATTTGGCGCGGGCGTCAGGCATTCTCCTTCCAGTGTTTGGCCTCTCCGCACCTGAAACAAACAGCACCACAGAAAATCGTCCGCACCAACGCCTCTCCCTAACATTTCCGATTCCCATTTCCCCTTCGCCACCTAATGTGTTATATTTTAACTGTTTCCTTTTGTTTTATTTTAATTAATTTAATTTTAATTTATATAACTTTTTTTAAATTTAAATTTTAAATTTTTAATTTATTTAACTTATTTTAATTAATTTAATTTTAATTTATTTAACTTATTTTAATTATTTTAAGTTAATTTATTTATTTTTATTGACTTATTTATCTACTTATACTTAACAATTGACTACAACTTATAAATTTTTTTGTACTGTTTACTAACCTAATATAACTTACTGACTAACTTCATTATTGTTAGTTTATTGATTTATTATTTATTTCTCTCCAGTCTCTGCTCGTAGTAACCAGTGCTGTTTTCCTACTCCCTAATTTCAGTTTCTCTAATGGTCCGAACCTTTCCTAGAAATGTTCCTAATTCTTTCGTGAAGTTAGATCTTTTATCACCTAGAATGTTTTGGGCGAGCGTTACGTTCCTATGTTGGAAGTAGTAATTTCATTCCCATCCATTTTCCTCCAAGTTTCGGTCGCACTGCAAATTAAAAGGAGTGGATCCAGTCTTCCCTATCACCGCAAAGCAAACAGATGCCATTACCATTAGAGCCCTTTTAATCTACGTTGCATCCCCGACCCTGAACCAAGCGTATTGCGTCCTTTCGCAGTGTGTTTACGTAACGTTCGCAACCCCATAACGGACTGCGTGAATTTGCGCAACTAGCGAACGTTTTCGGCCGTTGCTGCCAGGATCTCTTGCCTTTTAATATCCGCAAGTCTACCTGAAATTAGCCGTTCTATCTCACGTGTTCTCCTATCTCCCACCATCTCCGGAGAAGAGTCTCCCAGACCTGCACGTTCCAGTAGCATTTATACGACCAGTGGCGTTGGTTGCTTCCCTATAACTGCACTCGAAAACATCTATGTATAAGTGTAATCTACGTATAAGCGATTTGGAGTGGCAGCACCGCGAGGCATAAATAGGAACACGAATGCCCATGCGGGCAAAACTGACCGCCCTTGATATAGATTCTGCTAGGATATTATTTGATTGACAGTCACAACTATTATGATCGCGACATTTTACAATCTTTTATTTTAGTCATCAATATTCCCTTCGAGATTCTGAATTTTTTCATGGCATACTGTCAGTCCACTTTAATGCAGGTATTCTTCAGCTCACCGATCGCAATGAGATGTGACTTGAACCGCGAGTACTTGGAAACCGCAATCTAGCTTAAATTAAGAATAACATTGGGAATCAGTTAAACCCCATTCCCAAAATACATTAACAAAATTATATAAGAAACAGAAAACTGATTAAAATGCAAACAAAATGATAGACAAAAAATGGAATTAAAACTATAATGATAATAGGACGCACTGTTTGGTAATCTCAATATTATAATAATTCATGAAGTCCGCAGAAAGGTTTCAATCCCAAAAGTTTTGTCCACACTAGGAAACGAACTTGCTTAGGTGCAGAGAGTTGTTACCATGTCCACTGCACTATTATCTTCCCAAGAATCACAGCCCCTCCGACACAAAAAAAGTTGGACAGATTAACACATGCTCATGAACGAGAATGAAGTTTGTTTAGAACTTTACGTGCGGTCTCACAGTCCGCGGTATCTACTAATGTTTGAAAGTAGGGTGACTACTATAAGTTTGAGATGACCTGTTGGGAAATTACGTGTTTCGGGAACTACTGTATGAACAGAACATTTCAAGAGTTCAATCCAATAACACGGCGACCTGAGCAAGCGACCTCTGAGGGTCATTTCAAAACATAGCGCGTGAGGGATGTTATGGCCTTGCTTTCAATGGAAATGGAAACAACGTTCATTAATGTAAAGAAGTATATTGATTTGGAATATATGCATTAAAAAAAAACATTTTCATCGCAAAATTGCTCTCTCATTAAAATTAACAGCTCATACTTAATTTCCCATACCAGACATTAGAAATTTCTATAATTACATGTCGATTACGTATAAGATCGATTATTACCAGAACAAATCATCAGATTGATGGTGTACTTCTAAATATTGTCTGTGAAAAGTATACAAATGAGTGTTATAATAAGAAAGAATTTTCGTCTTGCTAAAACGTGTATACTGTTTAGTTGCATGTCTTATTTCTATATTTAAATGTGTGTAGCATTACAATGTAAACAAAACTCTTATTCGTTTATTATATTGAATTTAAATTATTTTTCACAATATAATACACAAGAACGTGTTCCACAAAAAGGAGTAACGAAGCATTCTCCAGGGGGGGAAGTGTTATTGGATTGGGCCACATTCACACTTATTTCTATATTTAAATGTGTGTAGCATTACAATGTAAACAAAACGAGGAGAAGGGGAAATCTTCCAAGATAGGCCACTTGAATTAGTAGAAGAGCCAATGATAAGCATTGCTTGCTTTAGAGTTGAGGATTGCTCAGCCCGGTGTCAAATATACATTATTATTTCTTTAAATTATTAACAAATGAGACATCATTAAATTCCTCTATTGATATATTCATTATAGGTAAAAATGTATGGTTCTATTTCAAAATTCACATGTGATTGAATTTCACTAAAATTAAAAATAATACACAGAATATATCTGCTGCCTAAAACTTGACTCGTGGAACAAATATGAAAATGATCTATCATGCCCCCTGCTCTGTCCAAAAGCATTTTGCAAAAATAATTTGTTGATAATGAATTTCCTCGTTAAACATACTGTCATACACTTTGCACCAGTGAATAGGATGCATCCAACTACAAAGAAATCTTCAAATTTGCAGGACAACAGTTAGTCTCAGCGTTTTGAAATTTTTCAGAGAATTTATTTATAACACAGACGAATCAAATAACCAAACTACTGTTTCAAAGATACATGAAGAATAGAAATTAAATTTCGAAAGTTAAAAGAAGCTCATGAGCAACACTTGTACCGATTTGTCGTAAGTCACAAATCGTTAATACAATTTAATCAGCAGAAAGCAAGACACTGCAAAACTACTTCAATTTTATACTTGACTGCCAAATCGAATGAATTGGGGTTGGAAACAAGTGAGGGTTGTATCAGACGCGAAGATCCTATAAACAATTGCGTATCACGAAAACGAAAGGCGATAGCTCTGGCTGGATTGGGAATTTGCATCTTGTGTAAAGGGAATTGAGATGAGAATAAAATAATTGCAAAATTTGTAAAATTATAAACAATTTAAGTTTTGCAATTCTAAAGTGGAAGAGTTTTCTGATGTCCCAGAACCAAAACAGCGGATTAACAATTTTGCAACAATTAACAATTTTATAAACAATTGCGAAATGTGCGCTATTCCTGCCGGGGGGTGTCCCAAATTGTCCCTGATTTGATGATAGCAAAATAACAATTTTGACATGAGATGCAAATTAATTGCTTAATATCTAGTTTAATTGTTACTTTGATGATAAATATACAGTTGGTCCTTGAATTTTACTTTCTTTTATTGAAATGTTTCCAGCAGTCCTAACGATTCGAGAAAGACAGTATTTTGCATTTTGCAAATGTAATATACATATGAACAATTGAAAATATGCAATTATAATCGTTTTTCTTATCGCAAAATTCTGTAGTAAACTGGTCATTTGATTAAGTTCATAAATTGTGTTTGGACAAGAATATTGAATTTAAATGTGTATAAGAACGTAATCGTTCTAAAATTAGTGTTATTTTATCTGATATCAATGTAATTTCTTCTAAAATTTTTGTGTTAAAGGGTTAAGTGCTATGTGTTCATAATATTTCAATGAATTTACTTTCATGTTCATACAAGTGTTTCTTCCATGTATTTTTTTTTTGAAAATACTTCCCCAAACTGAACTAGCAGCGCCCGCATTTCAGTCGTAATTTTTTTAGGACTTCCGCATCGAGATTTCTACGATGGTTTGTGGCTCTCCGCGACGTTTGTCATGACAAGGGCTGGCTGCCGCAAAAGCTGAACTTAGCCGCAGACGGCCGCGATCAATTTATGTTTCCAGTACTGTACGCATATTTTACCCACAAGCAAGAGAAACGAGCAGACAAACATACATTTTTCCTACCCGCCGCCAATTTTGTCCAGAAATGATTTTACAAATGATCTCAAAGGTTTCTGGGAGAATGGCATGCGTTCAACTCACCTACGGATCAGAAACGAATGCCAGAATAAACATTGTCTAAGACTGGACTGTCTAAGACGACTGTCTTCAAAACTGATCTTTCTTGATACGAGCTTTACGGTGTTTCTAATGGCTTTGTGAGTTTGTGTGTACGGCTTTGTGAGTTTCTAATTGATATTTTAAATGTTGAGTGTTTTTTACATGAATAAGGCATTTACCGTTTTAAGCTTCTACCCGAGTTCGATCTATTCGGCTCTTGTGTTCCTTAATGCAACTAGTGCCGAAAAGTTAAATCTGAGGATATTGAAATCGGGTCTCGGAGTAGATAAAATGTTTGCTGGTTGAAAACAGTTTTGTTGGTTTTTGTTGTAGTATAATATTGCGTAGGATTTATAAAAAATGCGAGGAAATATATGCTTTGAAAGCACCACTAATTTATATTATGAAGTAAGCAGCTTACGCTGAGAAATGTAACTTGGGTAAACATTTTGACTCTGAAGACTGCAGATACTTTGAAAACTTTAAAGAATAAATAAAAAAAAAGTTTTTTGTTTCACCTATCAAATTTGGTTTTTTGGACTTGGGATCTATTATATATTGGCAGCTATTGTTAATTTATTAACATTATTTAGATATTTATTTAAAAAAAATAATAATCGATTTTGAATGAATGAATGTATTAATGAAGTATTAAATGACAAATAGCAATAAACATTGATATAATATTTTTTGTCTATTGTGAGTAAAATATTTAGAAATCATTATAATTTGTAGATCTGGAATTAAAACAAATCGTTAAATATTCCTTAAATTTATGACCTAGTCAGTCATAGTTAAATAATGATTATTATTTTTTCTGTATATAATAATCATTATAATATAATAATCATAATATATTCTAAATGATATATAATATACATCACTTTTACCCCCAGGCCCTATCTACACTCATGATATTAAAAACAAATTTATTGGGTTTCTGCTTAAAATAAATGACCTGATTTAAAGCATGCTAATCATAAACTGCTATTAATGTTCCGATACAACTACATAAATAATGAAATGGTTTTTGGAATAATTAGATTTGGAAACTGTTTTCCCATCGATCACGGCTTTCAAAAAATTCGTGGCATTTTCATTTCGTAAGACACGTATTAAACCAAAATTATTCCCGTTTGTTGATAGATGAACGGGACTTGATTCTTCGCTCGAGCAGTTGGCGGAGCAGCAGATGTTCAGAAGTGTGTGTTGCGGTGTGAGATAACAATCGCTGAACGCCGACCGCAATCTCGAAGACCAGCGGTCGAGTGGCAGCCGCGATTTCAATAGCTTGTGCGCCTCGGGATTTACACGTGGACGTTTTATCAATGCACCTTCAACCACGAGGCGATAAGCCGAAAGGTTTCGTGTCGCAAGACTCATCATCGTCTGAAAACACTGAATAAGATGACCAACACAAAAATTCTTCGTCAGACGGAGAAAAAAAATAGTTTTCAGTCGATTAATTGATTGGTTATTTGGTGTAGGTGGGCGCATTATTACAGGTTATTGGGATGTGTACCTTCCGATTGTTAAAGTAATGCTGAAATTTTTTCACGTACGAAACTACCACATAAGATTGATGATGATAATGTTGTGAGCCTGTTGAATCTCTAAAAGGGCAATGACCTCCTGGCAGAACACGGGGGTGGTTCTGTTTAACTCTTAAGTTGAACCATTTCATAAGAGATTTTTAGTTTTTACAATATTATTTACACTTTAGCTATTTACACGTACTTATTCACGTATATTACTTTCTTTCAGGAAGGTTGATTGTCATTTGTTTCTCTTGATCCGTCCATAATTCTCTGTTCCTTGCTGAGTTCGTCACAGGCAGCGGTCGATTCAACATCGTGCTGTACGCAGTGACAGTATCCGTTGTACGTGGAGAGCGTGTGATTTTCTTTAGTTTGAGTGTTCTGTGACATCTTAGCTCTATGGACAGGTACAACAAGACAACTCGACATCTTCTTCGAGTTCCTTAACTCCAGACACCTATCCATAAAATTCACTAAAGAACTAGAAAATGAAAACCAATCAATTAATTTCTTAGACCTAACCATCTCTAGGTTAGACAACAAACACATCTTCAATGTTTTTAGAAAACCCACACACAGACACTGTCATCCACAACACATCCCAACATCCATCTGCCCACAAACACGCAGCTTTCCATGCCATGATTCACAGACTTGTCAGCCTTCCCTTATCACAAGCAAGACAATTTTGAAAGAGAAACACGCACCATTAAATACATAGCTACCGCCAATGGATACAGTACCACTCTCGTTGACAACATATTACGCCGCAAATTAAATAAGAAGAAACTAAAAACGTATACAAGCCTCACCCCATTCACCCAGAAACCATCAAAATTTATTTCTATTCTGTTCTTTGGAAAAATATCGCAGAAGTAGCCCATATTCTTCATACAAATACAATTTCTACGTTTCCTTTACCACACACAAATCCCCTCAAACAACTACTTTCACCTCGCAACACCACCCCACTCATGGCGAAATCAGGAGTTTATGAACTACACCGCTACAATTGCGAGGCTGGTAAATACATCGGACAAACTGTGTAGAAGCTTTATACCAGAATTAAAGAACATTTACATGCATGGAAGCACAACACAAACAAATCGCACTTTGCTACACATCTATAAACGCAGGCCATACTTCCACCCAGACTCAGACATCAAAATTTTGAAATAGAAAATAAATTCTTGGAACAGAAGTGTTTTAGAAATCTTCATATATTTCAAGCCAAACAGAAATCTGAGGCCCTTCAATGAACAACCACTTCTCTGTCCCCTCTTACACACTTTCCATACACCCTGACGTCCCTAACTGACTCTGCCTCCTAAGACATTTCCCAAGAGAACACTAAACAGACTCTCCCGACCCACTCCACCCCGCTGATCCTTCGAAAAGCAATAAAACCTGTGTCACGTTTTCTGGGGCACAGTCGCTCACTTTGCTGACAGCAGCGAGGTAAGCAAAAACGGCTCAACTTGCTATTCAATTATTTCCCATTTGTAATAACATTGATATGAATTATTATTACTATTCCCCATTTCTTATATATGTATATGTGTGTGTGTGTGTATATATATATAAATTTTGTTTTTCTTTTGATTATGAGAATGTATATTTCTCCACAAATATTTATAATCTGAAATTTGAACTGCTTGCATAGGTATTAATTCCTCTCCGCCCCCCCCCACCGCAATTAATTTTATAATTTTATCTGCTATATGTTCCTTAACTTTTGCAACCATACAATGTGTCTTTCTGTATTGATTTTTTGTTTAATTTGAACTGCCATTAATCCTCCTGCTGTATCTCTCTTACTGTTTTTTAAATTTTATCTTGTAACTAAATATTTTAGAGTTATTCATCAATTGTAATTTAATTTTTTCTATCTTATTGTGTATATATTTATAAAAAAATTTTTGTATCTTTCTGTATTCTTAGACTGACGATGATTTTTGCAAAGCTGTCGAAAGCCGGCTATCTTGACAAAGCTGATATGTTGACGAAGATGACTTCTTTTATTTCTTCTTATAAGAACGTCAACAACACATCCAATCAGAATTCTACAAGTTTGAGTGTTACTAGTGGACATTTTAGTGGAATGGTGCAAATACTATGTATAGTATAAAACTGTTTCATTTTCCTTCTACGGGGATAAGTCGTGAAATGACCTCGCATCGGCATGACGCATCGGCTGAAGGGAAGGCCTCTGACTACAGGAGCCAAATCCTGCCTCAGGTCGCACTAACTGGAACAAAATGGAAGGAATTCTATGAATCCGCCAAAGAACAAGGATTGTTAATTGATGGGAAGGACTATAGCACATCACTAGAAAGGTATGTAGAAGCCTTAGCTACTATTGCTCTACCACGAAATATAATATACGCGTCACGAAGATCTCGAACAGCAGAGTGTGCATCTTTCTCAGCACTAAAGAACTAGTTAATGAAATAACAGATAAATACAAAACCATTAATATTGATGGCAGTGATCAAAATATGCGACCATTTGTTAGTAAGCAGTGGCGAGTAGTTCTTTCAAATTCCTAATGCTATAATTGAAGAAGAACTTGATAAATTGAATGTAGTGCGAAGTTCATATGCTGGTCTCTTCGAGCGGGTTTCAGAAAAAGATGAATTCACATATATTTGCTTCTGTAGGCAAATGATACCGGAAGACCTACTAAACAAATTACCTGATTCTATAGCAGTTGAGTATAAAGGAGAGAGGAAATTGGATTTATATATCTTATGGCAATATTAAATGTTATCAATGCAAGGAAGAAAGCTATGTAGCAAGAAACTGTAAAATGTAGACAATATTAATCACCAATAGCAACCAATAGCAATGTAGATTTAGGAATGCTTTCACATACGTGAACATTGAGAATAAAACACAACGATAATTCTACTTTGATGAAGAATTTCCCAATTGAGACTAGAAAGACAACTAAAAGAACACTGTCGCAGATTACAAGTACATCTAGCAATAAACATCTGAATCCAACCCCTGAATAGTTCGAAGAAAGAAATACGAGTTTGCTAAACCTGCAAAAGAAGAAAAAGAAGATCAACCGTGAAAACAACTCTGAAAACAAAAGTGAGAAAGAACATTAGTGAACAGTTAGGCTCCAGTTGTGCTAGAAATATTAGAAGTAACCTCCAATGTTCTTAATTATGAACAACTCAAAGATTTTTTGGAAGATACGTACGGAACTAGTAATGCTCTACAAGTATCCCTTAACTATACTAAGGAAACTGATAAGTTGATTGCATTGCTTAGAGATATGTACCCATTGCCAGAGGACAGATGTATGAAGTCTCGTTTTACGAGAATCATGAAATGGTTGAAGGATCCAGTAGTTTCTGATTCCTCAAGAGCATCCTCGAGAACGAATGTTCATCAAGTGAAGAAGCAGAATGAAAATTAAAATTCTGCAATGAACGTGAATGGCTTCCTTGACACGATACGAGTTCTTCCAGAAACTTCCAAAATGAGAATAACTCTTTGATGTTTTCTGTATACAAGAATCTAATTTCAAAACCAACTATTGTAAGCATATCAAAGGTTTTAAGTGTTACTACAAAAACAGATCGTCATGTGTGAATGCTAGTGGAGGTGTGGCAATTTATGTTCGTGAATCGATAGTGAGTAGTGAAGTGCAAATAACAAGTGATCTTGAAGTGGTTGTTGTCTCGATAAATATAGGAGCTAGGAACATCGTGCTGTGTAATGTATACATTCCAAGGTCATTTTAACTGCGTAGGTGGGAACTTGAAAATTTAATTCAACAAGTTAAAAAACCATTGATATTAGTAGGTGATTTTAATTGTCACAATGAACAATACCTAAATAGAACGGACACTAGGGGAAAATAGTAGGTGATTTTTCAGAGAAAGTAGTAACTTGTCTCTATTAAATGAAGACAATAAGCCAACATATCAACGTGGCAACAGGAAATGTACAATCTATCGACCTAAGTATGTAATGAATCTAGTAAGATATTTACAATGGAATGTTCTCGATGATTTATTCAACAGCGACCATTATCCTATCATCGTGACCTTCGAGGACACACCGGAAACTGAGGTTATTTATGCGCCCCGATGGATTTTTTCGAAGGCAAATTGGATGAGTATCAGCGAATTATTGAAGAACAGTTCAATCATTTAAACAGTAATGATGATTCCACTTCAATCAAATAGATGTAAACTTAGATAGATTTGAAGAAATAGTATTGACCACCGCCGAGGAAACCATTCCGAAAACTACTGGCAAAATAGGCAAAAGGAAGTTACCGTGGTGGTCAGATGACTGTGAGGAGGCAGTAAAGAAGTATAAGCAATTGTTTAATACCTATAAGAGGCAATAAATACTGATGAAACAAAATCCGTTCTTGGTTCAATGGAGCAAAAGCAAGGAAAATAATAAAAAAGGCCAAAAGAAAATGTTGGAGGGAATTTATTTCGTCCATTAATTCCAATACAAACAGCAAAGAAGCGTGGAAAAGAATCAATGCCATAAATGGATAATACAAAAGTACCAGCATTACGTCACTCTACACTTCCGATGGTACCAACCTACATGACCCTTGTGATATTGCAAACAGCTTTGGAACATTATTTTCATCAAATTCCAGTGATCAGAATTATGATAAAACCTTCATCAAGTACAAAGAAGAAATTGAGAAAATTGAACCTGATCTTCACAATAAGCACAGTAGATAACAATGATATTCAACATTTAAACGCTCCTATCACACTCAGAGAACTACATGAAGCAATACGCAAACTTAAAAACACCAGTGCCGACCCAGATGAAATTCCCAATGTATTCATCAAGAAGATGCCTTCATCTGCAATAAAGTATCTGTTGCATATATACAATCTGATTTACATTTACAATGTATTTCCTAAAAAGTGGTCTGAAGCTATCATTGTACCGATACATAAACCAGGGAAAGATACATTTTTGATAAGCAGCTACAGGCATATTGCTTTAACATGCTGCTTATGTAAGCTTCTAGAAAAAATAGCGAATCAGAGATTGAGGTGGTACTTGGAACAGCATTAACTGATTACTCCATATCAAAGCGGCTTCCGAAAAAATCGGTCAACAATTGACTGTCTTGCTTCACTACAAAACAGCATATACAACGGTTTTGCTAATAATATGAACATATTAGTTTTAAACTTAGACATAGAAAAAGCTTATGAGATAGTGTGGAGAAGACGGATTGTAAATATAATAACGTTGGCTAAGATTAAAGGCAAATATTAGCAAGTTCATTTACAATTTCTTTAAAAGAACGCTCCAACAAATTAGATAAACGGAATTTTATCAGACAGCTAAGTAAAGTTATGAATGGCTTCCCGCTGGATTGGTATCAGTGTAACTCTCTTCATTTTTACTTATCACGACCTCCAAGACAAAATTAAACCTCCAGCTGTCATCAATATGTATGCGGATGATAGCAATATTAGCATACCTGGCAAAGATATTACATCATTAGAAAAAAAGGCGCAAAACATCTTAGACGCAGTCATAGAATTTTCAAAGGAAACTGGGCTCAAGATTTCCAAGACAAAATCCACGTTCATAATTTTCCTAGGAAACCATCTTTAAAGAAATATTGAGTTGAAAATAGGACAACATAAGTTGGAAAAGAGTAAGGAAATTAAAATCTTAGGAATGATTTTAGATGAAAAGATGACATGGGTTCCACATATCAAGAATTTAAAGAATGAGTGCACCAAAAGAATGAGCCTTGTCAAAGTCATCAGCCATACATCCTGGGGAGCGGATTATACGATTATAAGAAGAACTTACCAGGCAATAGTTAGATCTAAATTGGACTATGGTAGTATATTATATGATGCGCGCAAGAAGAATATCAAGAGATTGCTGATCCTATCACACTATGGAGCGAGATCGACGTGTGGGCCTTTAAGACCAGCCCAACTAAGAGTATTATGTGTGAAGCCAATTTATTATCTTTAGAAAAACGTAGAAGAAACCTAATTATGGGATATACGATCAAAGTAATAGCCAACAAATTGAATCCGATAAACAGAGTAGTCTGAATATGCATACAAACATTATAGAACATTAAATTATAAAAAGAAGCCCTGGAGGCGCTAGCACCTGGGAATTCAGATATTAGAGAAGATACAAGAAAAACTTCCATTCCTAGGGAATACGACCTTACCTGACTATCGTCCTTGGATAATACGAGACATCAACGTTATTGAATTGGCGAACATGCCTAACAAGCAGAATGCAAATCTTCGTGAAATCTGTGTCCAAATAAGAAATGAACTAGCAAAATATGATGATTACAACACAATTTATACTGATGGCTCAAAGAATCTAAACAATGTAGGTTGCGCAGTAATAGCTTCATGTGAGGTGATCACCAAAAATTACCTGATGACTTTTCAGTGATGTCCAGTGAACTATATGCCATAGTAGAGGCCCTTACATACATTACAAGGGCCAATCAAAAGAGATTTATGATAATAACAGACTCTAAAAGTGCTGTGAAGAATAAAAAAAAGTACTTGTGTGGCGATACATTGCAACTGCCGGAAGTACGTGGCAAGTCTGAATAGGTACCTCAGACCAAAGAATGTAGAAAACTAATACGAAAACGTCTGTTCCATTCTGTTGCACAATTGTTTTCCATTAATACGCACAAAATTCAATAATTAACTGACATTTTTCTCCGAATGTGTATGTGAAGGAATGTGTACTACATACAAAATTTGAGTTGCTCATATGGACTGACAATATTCAGAAAATATATAGACACTGAATTTGTTCATTGCGCAGTTGTTGGAAGATTGTACAGCCCTAGAAATATTACGGAGTTTTAATCGCTCTCCTTGAACTTTAATATTTTACATAGAATTGCCTCCATTGTTTTGAAATCTCGTAGATATTTTAATTTGAATTTTTAAATTCTCATTCAATAAATTTTATTTTCTTATATTAATTTCTAATATTTAAAACTTTAAACCGTTTCCAGACGAAACGCAAAGCGGTTGCTACGATTCGGATGGCGCGTCAGTTGGCGGCTCCCGCCTGGCGCGAGAGAGGTTCCCGCGACGCGCGAGAGTTAACGGACGGGGAGGCGCGAGCAGAGTAGTGAGAACCAGGTATATAGTGTAGTAGTATATAGTGTAGAGGAGCGCACGTTTTTCAAAAGGCAGTACTAATATTGATATTTGGAAATTTATTTTTTGAGTTATTTGCTACTATTTTCTTTTTCTTTCGTTACATGAACGAAGTTCTTCCTCGATCGAATGTAATAACTTCTTCGTTCCAAGTTTATGGTTCTATATTGAAACGAAACGGACGTAGCCCATTTCTCTCATGTCAACCGAGAGATGGCTACACCCTATGTGAAACCATCATGACATTTGAAGACCGCGCGCCGATGACGTCAGGGGATGACGCGCAGCAACGGTTGTTTTCATACCTGTGACCAGTATGATGTTAGCCAATTAAGCCAATATGACCCTAAATTGCCATTGGTTGGCATCAATCAAGCGAGGAAGTAGAAAACGGTCATCTCGAAGGTTCGCGAAAGGAACACTTCTCTTTCAAACGTCCAGGAAGTACGACAGGACTTCTCTTTCAAACGTCGTTGAAGTAGGACGAATTCTTTTCACTAGATGAGTATTCGAGAAGAATTTTCTATTAGGAAAGTCTATCCAGACAGTGCTACAGAATTCTTAAGAGGCGAGGAATATTTGCATTTCGTGAAGATAACTAGTTTTCCCGAGAGCTGTGCAGTCAAATGTTGTTTGTGCGTTACGGCGAGTTGAACTGTAATCGTCGCACGAAGGCCGATCCCAACAGTGAATATTACATTCAGTAGGCTCCAACCGGAGCGGAGAGAAAACTCGTTGTCGAAAGATGCTCGTTTTGTTAATAATTGCGGAAACGTGTGCTGCACACTAAGAAAAAAACTGCCAGATCGCCAGTGCAAACCGCACACCGTCAAGAAAAGCCGTCTGTGAATACATTCAAGAAAGGAGGAGTCGATCAACGTTATAATTTGTCATGGACAATCCGAACGTGAGTGGAACTCTGTGCACATCCGATAAAGTGGTACGAGAATTGGGGCAGCGTGAGGAGGAGAGCTGCGTCAGGGGAACGCCGCGTGCCGTACGAGCCCACCACCGGCGCTGTCGTTTCAGTACGAGCTGGACGGATTGCTGCCTTTCACCCCAGAGCGAACCTGCGAGGCCATCGACTACGACCACGACTTCGACTCCGACTTTTTTTCAGTTAGAATCAAAGGAAATTTTCTTAAAATTTATGTTGAAATTGTCTGGCCGATTTTAATTTATGTGGAAGGTACCTCATCTTCCCAAAACGGCGTTAAATTTACGAAAGAAATGCAAGATAAAATTAAACAGGTTAAGATTGTATGAGTGATAAGAATGTATGATACGATGTTACTATTAATTTATGCCAGCTGGTAGCGTAGGAGTTTATAGTATGATTATTTAATGAAGATTAAAATTGGTTGCGTCAGGACTTATATTCTGATCGCTTAATTAGTGTTAAAATCATTGTATGACTATTTGAGATTTTCCTGTAGGAAAGAAAAATTGCTTGTGGTATTTAAATAATAGTGCTAAGCAGAGGTTTACATATTAAATTTTGTAAATTTTGTATCATTGAGTATTTGCCTAATGAAATGTTTTTCAAAGCACATCGTAGCGCCTATCATTGAATATGTGTGAGTTTCCTAAGCCACGTTCCAAGTAGGGTTTCCTGGGAGAGAAAAACTTATACTAAGAGTGAACAACTGTTAGGGCCCGGCGACGGAGCGGCGGAAAGGACTTCGCATGTTGCTGGTGACACCCATGCTAGAATGTTTCTCGTGGGGTATAACCGCCCTTACCCCTCATCAGTTGATGAATGCCGGCGCGTCGCGGGAGATATGTTCCGTTGCAATATCATTTTCTAAAATTCTTTCTCGTTTCTCTGCGTAAAATACATTCTTTGGCTTGCTGATACTTCGTTGACGAGACATCGCTGGTCTCTAGTTTTGTCTCGTTCTTTAATATTGGACGTCATTTGTAAGATCTGAAGTTTGAATTTTTACGACGTCTCTTCACCACTACAAATTAAAAGACAGATTTTTCCTTCAATAAAAATTTGTTGTCCATATTTAGATCTATCATTAAAGTCCTGTACATTTTATGAAACTTTTAATAGTTTTCGCGACATATGGCGTTCAATATTTGCAATTTACAAAACAACAAAACAATCTCTCAAAAACGGCTCCAATTTTTTTTAAAACACGAGAATTTTGCGTAATTTCTGCTTACAATTATATATTAAATTAATTACTTAATTAAATTAATATATGAAAAATATAATTGCAAAGAATAAGGTTTCATAGAAAATCAGATTGGAATGCAACAATGGAAATCCGCGTCACGTTCGCCAATTTCTGAGAATTACGTCCCATTGTTGTGACGTGATTTAGAACTATTAAAGGAGATCTAATTGTAAAGTTTATGTTGATATTTGCTTGGAAATATTGAGATTTGGCACCAAATGTTTGACAATTTGAAGTGAGTAGACCCCGTAACTACATACAGTAAAAATGTTAAAATTATGCATGCAACCATGCTCTTAAAATTTACAATATATGTACTGAAATAACCAATATTTTCACTTAAAACTCAGAATATGATTTAACCAATAATATAGTGAGTAACAGATAACATTTATCTATAAAAATCTTAAAATTTATTAAGCAAGAGAATCAATATCATTGTTACAAGATGCCGTAACATTCAAACCAGTTTGCGAAGTTCTTGCGGACGAATAAAGTTACAGGAAGTAAATCGTTTCAAGCGAAAACAATGCTATCAGAAGACTTTAGAAAATATGATGTTGATATTGTAGCATTAACATTGCTTAATTTACTTTTCTTTTGAAAGTTAAATACACGGAAATGTCTGACTTCGACCCATCTCTACGGAAAAACCTGGAATATAAGCCCTAAATATGCCACATAAATAAAAAAACGTAGTTAATGAAAAAAAATCACAAAATATGCAATTATGCAAAATAAAATAGATGTGTTACAGAATGACAGACTTTCTCGTAGCAATTTTTTCTAATTTCCTTGGTGTAAAATTTACTTCTGGCGTAAGTCAGGAGTTGGCGAAATCTTAACTAATAAACGTGGAGTAACGGTAGCATAGAGTAAGCTGGAAGTAAGAGCGGCGCAGTTACCATGGCAACCGCTGCTCCCAGTCGACCCCTTGTTTAAGCTGGGAGAAAGCGTGAAGTAGTGCGATTTGGTAGCGTGAGGGTAGCACGTGGTCGTTTGCTGTGTTCGTTTGCGTGGTCGAGGTTGTGGTTTGTGGTTTCTCAGTTAATTTAGTTGAATAATGGACAAGAGAAGCCGTAGTAAGAATTGGCACATGGAAGAGGCTAAATTTGTTATTTTTTTTGGTAAACATTAAAAAAGAAGAAAAGTATTTAAAATATAGTTTAATGTTTTTTTCTTTACCTGCAACTAGTAAGTTTGTAATTCTTGAGAGCCATTGAAATATTTATATTTTCTTAAGTCTTTATTGCATTGCCAATCTTGTAACAATGCCTAAATGACCTTATCATGGCTAAAAACAGATTTCCATTTTTTAGTTTACACTCATCAAGTCAGTTTAGTCAAAACAACAATGATTAAAAACCCATAGACAATTCTTCAATACAAAAATGGGATATTTAAGAAATTAGGAACCTGCAGAATACTTTTTTAAACCAGGGATGCAATATTGTATCAAATGGCACTTTCTTGTCAATGCACATTTTTGGTCTAAAACATTCAATTTATGTCATATGTCATCTATAAATGTAAGGAATATACAAAAATCAGAAAACATTTTAGAACAGAAATTCCAATTTTCCCCCAATTAAATAGAAAAAAAAAGGAAATATGTTTTTAAACAGAAGATTTCAAACAAAGTTCAAAGTCTGAGTTTTCAATAATTTTGCCACCATGAATGAACAATTATTGAAGTGACAAAAAAAATTGAAGTCTGTTATAAGTCGTAAAGGGTTACATTGAAAATATCTCACGAATAACATTATACAATACTGAGGGCAACATTTCCTCAAAATAAACAAGTAACACGACGTAACATCTATCCTAATATTATAACATCACCAGAGATTTGATAAGGCCTACCAACAATGATTCCTACGATGGTAGACAGATAAAAAAAATTTAAACTTGTATTAGACAATGATTTGGTTTGCAAATCAAAGAAAAAACAGTATTAAATGGAAACCAATGTCAACTGTAGGCCTAGACCTGTATGTTTTATTTGAATCAACCGCGCCCCGCCATTTTAAAACGTCAACCAATAGCGAGCCGTAAATTTCATATCGTTCCGTATAAAGGTAAAGGATGCTAATATGTAGCTGGGCCACGTTTCGGTGTTATCCGTCTCTTCTTACTGCTTTTCCTGCCCTTATAAGGAGTGTTACAAAGAAAATTCCACTGGATCAAGCATTCTATTTCTTGCACCACACTCCATTGAATGCGTTGACATTTAGTACATACAGACCTAATGCCCAACGTGGGATGCTAATCCAATATAATTATACTTAAACACATCGTTATAGTAATGCTAAACACGTATTAATCCGCACAACACACACACACAACACACACAAATACACATACACAAATACACACACAACACAAATACAATAACACACAACACACACACAACACAATACACACACATAACACACACACAACACACACACACAACACACACACAGTACACACACAACACATACACAACACACACACACAAATACACACACACACAACACATACATACACACAACACACACACAACACACACACAACACACACAACACACACACAACACACACAAATGCACAACACACACACACAACACACACACAAATAATAATACACACAAATACACACACACAACACACACACACATTACACACACAACACACACACAACACACACACAACACACACACAACACACACACAAATACACACACAGTGTCACATATATACACACAACACACACACACAACACACACACAACACAAATACACACACACAAATAAACACAACACACACACACAAATACACACACAACACAACAACAACACGACACACAACAACATCGAAACAAAGATTTAGGATACAGACCATTGATGCACAATCTACCATTATAAGAAATGCGATCACTACACAATAAATAATACACGTATGACTCGGGATTGTCATTAAAGTAAAATTAAATTATTCACTGACTACTTGGTTATGAGTCATGGGAAACGGTTTATAATACTGCTGATATAAACGATAAATATAATTTTTTCAACTCATGTTTCATTTTAACACTTGCTTTTCCTCTTCAAAACGAAAATTAAATATTTAAGAAAAGTAATTCTTGATAAATACAAGGGATTAGGACATCTTGTAAAACAAACGAATTCCTTTCATTTCTAAACGTCAGACGTATCTCAAGATTTTATCTACTTTAAAAATACAAAACATTGTTATTGAAAAAGTCATGTTTCAGGCTAAAATCAAGGAAACGATCAGATATTTTTGAATTAAATAATAAAACAAAAGCAATGTGGAATATAAATAAAAATACCAACAAATCAACTAGAAAAACCTGTAGAGAAATGTTGTTTTAAAATATAACGATATAAAATGTGAACGATCCGGCAACAGTGGATAGTCTCTTTTAACTAACATTGAGAATTACAAGATCTTACTATGGGTCTTCAGGCACAAATTCAAAAACAGACACTTCACCCAAAATTGTAGACACAATGTCTGTTTCCAAACTTCTTCCATGAAATTTCAAAATAATCGGTAAACTAAAACAAATATCTGTCCGGTCGATGAATTCTGGATTTTGTTAAAGACTTAGCAATGCCATTATACACCTGTTAACCTTATTTAATGCATTCATGCACTGAACGTTTCCAGATATTTTCAAAATAGCTAAAATTGCCGCTTTTCAAAAAGGCAAATAAAATGAAATTCAAATTATCGGCCCATTTCTCTCTATCATCTTCAAAATACGGAGAGACTTTTTGATACAATGAATGGAAACCTTTCACTAAACACGACGCGCTTTCAGATTGCCAACATGGATCAAAAATCAGAATCAACGTATTGTTTTTCATATTTTTTCTTAAAGATGCCTCATCATTGGATCAAATGAGGCAATCTATTGGATTATTTTTAGATCTCTCAAAGCTTTGACGTCATTGATCATGACATTTTACTTTCCAAATTACCTTCATGGAATTCGTGGTATTGGGTTTCAGATTGGTTATGTTCGTACCCTTAAACAACGATCTCAAAGAGTTGAAATACCTTACTGGAAATGGGATGGTAAACATTACGTACGCACCTTCCGACTCTTTGCCTGTTGCATGGAGTTCCTCAAGGATCGATTTTTAGTCTCATTTGTTCCTACTTTACGTAAACGATATGCCTCGACGATTGAAACGGAAGAACGGTTCTCTGCGGATGATACGAACATCCGTAATAAAGAACAGTAACAGTACTATCAGATGTTTCAAATTATTCCAGAAATAATAAATTAGTTAACGAAAAAGAAAACGGTTTTAATGCAGTTTCCATTTCACAACAATTCCCAGCTCCCATTGACAATGAAATAATGTACCACAAATGATGTTAAGGCAAATAAACTTTAGGTCTCTCAATTCAGTCAACCTAAATGGAACCATTTAAATGAATTGAACATAAAATTGTCTATTATACATGCGTTCAGAATTTTAAATCTAGTCAGCCTTCATACTGCCTGCTGTGTGCACATGAATGTTCATTTACGCCTGAGATATGGGTATTATTCCTGGGAAATTCATCTATAGCTACTAGACTTTTAGATTACAAAACGAAATTGTATGGAATAATAACTAAATCCCATCACGATTCATGTAAGCCTCTTCATTAATCTAGGGAATCTACCATTACTGTGTCTCCTTATTTACGAATCAGTGGTTTTGTAAAAATGACTTGTTTGCTAAGGGAACATATTTTCAGAAAATTGAAATCTATTACTATAACACTCTGACGTAGAAATCATATTCACTCAGGTGATAGCATCAACAGCTCATAAAAATTCATACAATACATGTACATTATTTTACAACACTTTGCTGATGATATTAACGATTAAATTCATTAGAAAAGTTTAAATCCCAAGAAATCGTTTCTGCTGCATAACTGTTTCAATTAGGAGACTATACTGAGTCTACAAGAAAAGTAACATTAATTTTAATAATGATACATAATGCTTTAGATTACCATTTGAACTAAAAATGAGTATAAACAACTCCAAATAACTATTGTACTACAGCTTCCAACAATGACCCCATCTCGATCAGGTTTTTCGTCCAGTTTCGATCCATTGAGCAAAATGCTGAGATGGCCCCTTGTTTGCTTCTGACACAAATGTAATTTCATTTCCTGTGCACTGTCTTCTTAGAATTCAGTGGGAAATATACTATTCAAATTATCGTCGAAGTGCTGTTTATATATAATAGAGCCAAAATTTATTAAGCTTATTTATCTTGAAAATAGATTTTATTACATGGGAGTTTTTTTGATTGTTTTTCTACCTTTCAAAATTCAAAATTTTACTGTTTATATTTATCCACAAAATAGATTTCTGACATGGGAGTTTTGTTTTTTCTCCCTTTCAAAATTCAAAATTTGCATATGACTTAGAGGTAGGATCACAGAATTAAATGCACATAATCTACTTTTCCCCATAGCACGTCATACGTAGTTTTAATTGTTTTTTTTAATGCAAATAAATAAATAAATAAATAAATAAATAAATAAACAGAATTACTGTACTGCAAAGTGTCTCGACAACAAACAGGCGAGGAAGTTGAATACATGATATGCAAAGTCGATGTTAGTTGACCTCGGTCTCTTTCAATACGAAAAGACATGAAAACGTAACTACTAAATATGACAATAACTAAGGCATCCAAGTTTTGTAAGGAGTGCATAATTACTAAAATTACATGGAAATGGATCTTTACTATAACTTACAACCTTTTAACAAATTTAATAAATGAAGAGGATACTCGGAATGAGAAGGAATCGGTCCCGCGTGCCCGCCCGTATCTCATTCAACAAACTGCGACTGTGCACGAACGCCGATCACCATACGGCCGAACAATACCGCATGTGACCGCTCCGATCTGTGCCGATGACGCGCGCTCGCCCAGCCGACTTCTCTGCCAGCCATGGGACCGGATACGGCGCTGCTTTCAATGGCTGCGATTCAGCCACCGCACGGGCCGAAGACACGCCTTTTAGCAAACTTCAACCGAATGCGGCCAAGGCCGTCTTACCACGGCAGGAGCACAATCCGAAGACTGCCGAATAGGCCAAATGCTTGTCTTACTCTACGGCAGAAACAAAACTTGCAACATTAACAATCAGCATAAGTAATGCATTAGGACTAGTTATTGACTCTCCCAACAATCGAGATCAGCATCTACAAATCTCTTGGGAAACAAATACAACCAAGAACAAAAGACAGAGTGAAACCTGCTCAAACCATTATCAAATTTACGCCATACCATATATATCAACAAATATTTCAAATACAAGATCCAATTCCATATCATAAGAGTACTCCATTCCTAAAATCTAAACTATTATGCATCACATCGCATTTACAATACGGTTCAGAAGGAACCGCCTTTCATAAAACACCATAAATGGTCTATAAATTGAAAACAGCATACACCCGATGCTGGTAAGAGAGAAGTACGAAAACAATGGATACAAATTAGAAATACGTAACGCTACATTGGCAAATAGTAGCAGTAAAGCTAAAATGGCGTAGTACAGCAGGCTGCGGCGAAAGGCTAGTATTCTAGTGAGTGCGAGGAGTTACGTCTTTATACTAAACCCAGAAGGTAACAGGTGGCATGGGGTGAGAAGTGGGAACACTGACATCCTCAGAGTAGAACGAACCTCTTTGGGCTTCAAGAACGTAGACATTTTTCGCCTGTAAGATAGGCAGCACGCATTGCGTGCCTGCAAGAAAGTGGAGGCCTCCTACTAACAAAACAAGGAACTGTATTGAAGGCAGTAAAATAATTTTTTGTTTATTGTAAAATCTTAATTCTATACAGAAGGCAAACGAGGTGTCCATACTACTTAAATTTAATGTAAATTGCGGATTTTGCTGTTAGTTGCAATCAGTGGTTTTCTACACAATTGAAACTGGGTTTTAAAGTCGTCGAATAAATGGCACATGACAATGTTGTGTAATATTCATTTTCCCACTTCCCAGGCAATAATCTGCGGTCCATTTATTTTCAGACTTAAATTTACAATTGAGAAAGTGTACCTCCCCATCTCCGTTTAGATATACCAACATTTTCTCTGAGAAACTTCAACAAATATTTCAATAGCCTTTAATTTGTAACCTTAATTTAATTAATTTAAACTACTTAATTAATTTAAGTTCATTCACAATTAACTTTGTAATTGCAGAATTACATGAATTCAAACTGACTGGTAAGGCTGTATTAGTATTTTTTGATATTTTGCGACTAAATAAAATAGTTCACGTACTAGTAGTAAATGTAAAATCTCCGATAATAATATAACTGCATAAACCTGTTTTTACATATTTATATTATGAGACTTGAGATTTGAAAATTAAATGCAATTTTTCTTGTAGCTGTTGATTATCGCTTTAGTAAAGTAGCCTTCGTGATCTTCCTGTTCGCAGCGTTGGCGCCGCGAAGGCAACTCTTCCTAAATGCCATAAATTGCAACGAGATAAGTAATAGAAATCTCGTACATTTAGTTAAAATCATACGTCTGAGTAAAATTGTATACTCAATATACTATCAAAACATTAACGTAATTTGCATCAATGCATTTATATCACGGCGATTATCTATTGCTAGTGAAAAATATATGGTTCCATTTAAAAATCTAAAGATAACATTTTCTGAAAACTAAAATACTTGAATTATATATCTACTGCACATTATTTCCTCTTATGATCGGCTAATGTTAAGCGAAACTGCATTTAGATACATCACAGCCCTCCGACACAAAAAAAGCATTACTAATACGCCCATGAACGAACAGTTCGTTTAGAACTTACGTGCGGTCTCACAGTCCGCGGTATCCACTAATGCCTATAGGGTGTGATCACTATAGTTTGAGATGGCTCGTTAGAATTTACGTACTTCGGGAACTACTGTAAGGAACAGAACATTTCAGATTCAATTTAGTAACACGGCGACTCGAGTGCGACTTGAGGCCTAAAACATAGGCGCGTGGGATGCGTTATATCCTTCTTCAATGGAAATGGACGCAACGTTAATTAAAATAAGGAAGTATGGATTTGAACATATACATTAAATAAACATTTCATCGCGAAATTGCTCTCTCATTAAAATTAACTGAGTCTACTTAATTTCTCATACCAGACATTAGAAATTTATCTATTATGTCAATTATGTATAAAATCGAATATTACTAGAACAATCATCAGATTGATGGTAATTTCTCAATATTGTCTGTAGTGCATACAAATGAGTGTTACAATAAGATAGAATTTCGTTTCTTTCCAAACATGTGTACTCTTAAAGGTAATGTCTATTTCTAAATTTAAATGTGTGTAGTATTACAATGTAAACAAAACTCATATTTGTTTATTATATTGGAATTTAAAATTGTTTCAATTTAATAGACGACTAGGAACGTGTTTCCATGTGTGAGTAACGAAGCATTCTCCAGGGGAGGAAGTATATTCGATTGGTGCCAAATCTTACAGACTCGCCTATTATGCCTTACATGAGGAGACGGGAAACATTCCGAGGATAGGCCACTTGAATTACTATATATTTCAATGATAAGCGTTGTTTGTCTTATAGTTGAGGATTATAGTCTGGTGTCAAATATACATTATTACTTCAAACTATTAACAAATGAGACAAGGATTGAATTCTTTATTGATATATTCATTGGCAGGTAAAACATGATTCTATTTGAAAATCTACATGTGATCCAATTCACTAAAATTAAAATAATACACAGAATATATCTGCTGCCTAAAATCTCATATTCTCGTGAAATAAATGAAAATGAATCATCATGCCAATTGCCTGTCCAAAGTACATTTTTCAAATAATTGCTTGATACTGCATTTCCTCGCTAGACATTGAACATATTGGCATACACTGCAATTCACTGAATAGAAGGCCACAACCAAAAACCTTCAAATTTGCAGACAACAGTTAGTCTCATAGTACTTTGAAATTCCACTAAAAGAATTTATTGATAAACATAGACGAATCAAAATAACCAAAACTACTAATGAATCATACATGAAGAATAGAATAAATTCTGAAAGTTAAGAAAGCTCATGAGTTAACACTTCCATCGATTTGTCGTGTCACAAATCGTTACAATTTAATCAGCTGAACCACACACTGCAAATCTATTTGAATTTTATACTTGACTGCCAAGATCGAAATGAATTGGGGTTGAAACAAATGAGGAAGGTATCAGTCACAGATGTTATAACAATTGCATATCTCGAAAACGAAAGGATAGATCCTGGATTGCGAATTTTGTGTCTTAAGTAGAGGGAATTGAGATGAGAGAACAAAATCGATTTGCAAATTTAAAATTATAAACACTTCCAATTTTTTGCAATTCTAAAGTGAGAAGGGTTTCTGATGTCCTAGAACTCAAA